>CM067511.1:7395927-7473483 GCA_034509495.1 Acestrorhynchus altus | reverse complement strand
AGAGAGAGAGAGAGAGAGAGAGAGAGAGAGAGAGAGAGAGAGAGAGAACTGAGATGAGATTAGCAGAGTTACCTGAGAGCAGGGTATTAGGCAGCTCTAATCATGCTGTATTGGCTTCAGAGCAAAGAGGCTTGCCTCAAGAATACAACACAAATCAGCCTAACCAGCAACAGAGAGAGAGAGAGAGAGAGAGAGAGAGAGAGAGAGAGAGAGAGAGAGAGAGAGAGAGAGAGACAGACAGAGAGAGAGAGAGAGAGACAGAGAGAGAGACAGAGAGAGAGAGAGAGAGAGAGAGAGAGACAGAGAGAGAGACAGAGAGAAAATGAATACAGGGGTAACACAGTGATACAGTGAAACAGTGATACACAGACATGGATTCAGGTCCAGGATGAAACACCCCAGTATTTTGTTGCATTATTTTTCATGATCCCTCTTTCCAGAACCTCATCACGAGTCAAGAGAACCCACCTAAACACAAGATGCAACAATGACGCAAAATTTGAACATCACACATACACTTTATGGACAAAAGCATTGGGACACCTTCTCATTCGCTGAAATCAAGGGTATTAAAAAGAGTTCATCCTGCTTTTGTTGGAGTAACTGTTTCTACTCCCCTGTGAGGATTTGATTGCATTCAACAATAAGTGTCAGTGAGGTCAGAATGTTGGAAAAGCAGTGGATGGCGCACCATCATTTCAGAGAACAATATTCCACTGCTCCACAGCTTTAAGTCTGACTTTTGGCATGTTTCTTTATCTGCTCCAAAGAGTCCCAGTCTATTGGCAGTACTTCACTACAGGAACTAGAGAAACTGTGTGTATGCATTTGCACATCTGTGTCAGCAATGTATGCTGCTTAAAGTAGCTGAATGCATTCTTGAGAATGAGTGTTCACAAACACCTAGTGTAAACCACTGGTTTACAGAAAGTCTAAACCTTTGTTTTAAGTTATTGTTTGACCAACTTAATTTGTGGTCAGTCTTGGAAAACAGGTTGGGAATATTTTGGCTCTTTCAGTGATATTGATGGGTTTGTTTGTAGGTCCTACTACTGAGTTTCTAGTTGGTTAAGATCTGAACTTTGACTTGGAGATTCAAGAATGCTTGTGCACCAAGGGTTGTCATCTTGCTGCACAACCACTGATGGATAAGCTTTGGTTCATAGACAGATAACATTACCCTTACTATTGTCATTACCCTTCACAGTTTTTCTGGAAAAATCCAGAATTCACGGTGTGCAGGCTTTCCTGGACAAACTACTTCCTAAGCCAGGTGCACACTCCATGATTTTTAGCCCTGATTTTCCAGTCACCAACATCAAAACCATCAGATGCAAATTGGCATTCACTTAGCACTGACTCAGTCGCTATGTGGGAACTGCTGGAAGATGTGATCCAAGAGTTTGCTGAGTGATTGTTGATGCAAGGTTGAAGCTGACGTGAAAAGAGTGTTGTTACTGGAGGTTAGTGCTGCAAATACCAGCCAGGACACAGGGTGAGGACAAACCAAGGGTGGATCAGACAATCCCTGCAGCCTGTGCATCTACATCCATCCGTTCTGGAACAACATGTTTCTCATGCCTCACATCAGTTCTCATGTGTATTGTCGTGACAGATTATTTTTGAGGAGCACATGGACTTGTGTGTTCCTCCTGGTGAAAATTGTGTTATTCATGACCCCAAAGCACCAGTAGAAGATTCCTGATTACAAGACAAGTTGTGTAGTGTGAAGAGTACAATGAACTGACCACTCTGACAGTTGTGTAGTGTGAACCTGGCATTAGGAAAGTAAGAGTGGGGATGAATTTGAAGATCATCTGCCTTCCAGTGGCTTGGAGGAGGACAAACTCTTTTGAAGCAGTTCTGCAACCTTTTCTAGTTTGAGTTAGTTTTTGCAGTGCTTGTATAAATGGGTTTTCTTTATTTAGTTCTGGAAATTGTGATGGCGAGCTGAAAAAAATTCAGGTTAAACGTTTGCAAAAATACAGGAAACTGTGGATGCTTCACAAACCTTTCAGCAGCACTGTAACTCTGTCTATATACAGGTCCATAAAGCCTGACCACAAATCACCTGATCAAGACTGAGCCAAATCCTCCTCACCTGACTCTTGCTCACATTAGCTACACTCTTGTACCTGATTCTCATTCAACACACTTTTGCCAACTTACCTGACCCACACTCATCTCACCCCAAGTTACCTGACCCACATTCTCACACTTGACCCCCACTCACCTGACCCATGCGCAACTGTCACCCACTTACTTATTATGAGCACTGACACTTGTACAAAAGCCCTTAAGGGTCAGGTGAGTGGGGGGCAGTTGAGCATGGGTCAGTTGTGATGGGGTATCCACTATGTTTACTTGGTGTAGTACAATGACAGTAAAACGGAATAAATTATATGTTGAAGCAAACAGTTGCCACTAAAAATGACCCCTATTAACTGTCACATAAGTGATTGTCAGTCACAGACAGACAGACAGGTACACAGACAGAATTAAGTGAGTGAAGAGTGAACACAAGTGGTGTAAGTAGAGTGTTAACGCTGCTATGTTTTCGGTCAGGGGGCAATGATTGAAAAACGGATCCTGGCTAAAGTCCACAGCCGCTTCATTGTCACGCTGGCCTACGCCTTCCAGACCAAGACTGATCTCTGTCTTGTGATGACCATCATGAACGGAGGGGACCTCAGGTACCACTTATTCATTCATTTATTCACCCAGGAGACAGTGAGCAAGGCCAGACTGACCACAGAGTGTAGCAAAAGTATGTAGGGGGATATATTTTATAAATATATAAACAAAATGTATTATAATAATATGGACAATATAAGTATATATGATTGTATTGATACACGATCGTATCGAGATCTGGTGAAGGGTACACAAAAAAATCTGCTGCATTGAAGGTCCGCCTGGCCAAACTGAATGATCATGGTAGGAGGGCCTTTGTCAGGGAGGTGACCAAGAACCTAATGGTCATTCTGACAAAGCTCCAACACTGGTCTGTGGAGAGAGAGGAACCTTCCAGAAGGACAACTATTTCTGCAGCAATCCACCAATCAGGCCTGTATGGTATAGTGGCCAGACGAAAGCCAAAAAAAACTGCAAGAAACAAAGTCGCAAGAAATAAGATAAAATCAGCACATATTCTGCAGTTTCAAGGCATCTTTAACAAAAAATGACCTGATAGTAGGGGGAGCCTACAGCAGAGCTCTCGGACCCAACAGAACTGTCAGAGTAGAGCAGGTTAACACTTAAGGCATTGTTTCTGCAACTTTAAGGCATGTTTACAGGTAACTTCACTTAAGATGTTTTATGCAACTGGGCACCGGTCCTTAAAAAAGAAAATGACACACTGCTTGCCTCACCCCTACAACAGCACCATTGATATCTATTTCATAACTAGCTCTAAACAAACAATCAAACAAAAAAAGGAAAGGAAAGGAAAATTCTATTCTATTCTTTAAGTGGAGTGTGTGGCACTTAATGTAACATACTGCATATTTAATACTAAACCCTTATGCTACTACTATGTGAATACTCAGTAAATACATGTAAAGCATTGCAAAGTGGCTAAACTGTTCCAGTTCCAGTGGGAAACCTCAAATAATTGACAGGACTGTCTTATCTCCCCTATAATATTACCCACAATACCCCTCTGTTTGTCTCAGGTTTCACATGTATGATGTAGAGAAGACCCCGGGCTTTAATGAGACAAGGGCATGTTTTTATACAGCTCAGATCATCTGTGGTTTGGAGCACCTTCACCAGCACCGGATTGTCTACAGAGACCTCAAACCTGAGAACGTCCTGCTAGATGATGCAGGTACACACACACACACACACACACACATACACACACACACACACACACACACACACACACACACACACCACAGTAAGTGGTTTTAGATCCAACCAAGGTGACCCAAAATCAGAGATGGACAGTTGTCAATACAGGACTTGTCCAGCATCTGATACCCAGCAACCCCTTCCCAAACCCCACTGATTCATAACAAATCTGCAGTAGAGCAATCCAGACAATGGAATTTTACTTTCTGGACCTTGTCATCAGTTACTGAGAGACTGTCAGACCACCACTGAACACTGACCACAGAGTGTACTGCATCATTTTCATGTTCAATAAACAACAACAACAAAACATTCCTTTTTCCTTTCAGGGCACGTTCGTCTGTCAGATCTCGGCCTGGCTGTGGAGCTCCCGCCTGGACAGGACAAAACTACAGGATACGCAGGAACACCAGGTTACAGATACAGATGAAGTTCACCTCATTCAAAATTCAGTTCTCCTTGTCAGATTCCACACACAAATTTTAATAACACCCTGATTGACCTTTATGTGTAATCAGTACTGGTGTTTCAGCGAGGCATTACTACCTTCATATCTGACTCTACTCTGCTGCGGGTATTCCTCCAGAGCTGTGAGGACTACTTCTGTTTTCAGTATCTCAGAATCTGTACAGGATCAAAAATAGACAAAGGGTCAAAAACACCTACTCAGATTAATAATACCGGAGTCCTGAAAGTTCCAACACGATTGACAGAACTGATCCTTCAGGTCCTTCACAAATAGTTTTACATTCAGGTGAAACAATGATGTTTGAAGGAGTAAAGGGATGCAACTCCAAGAACACAATGTTCATGGTTAAGCATGGTGGTGGGAACAGTAAACTGGTTTATTAAACAGAGTGGATTAAATAATTAAGAAGCCGGATGACTTCAGAATTATTGAGCAGAACCTCAAACCATCAGCCAGACAGTTAAACATGCACATAGCTGGTTGTTCTAACATGACAGTAATTCTCAACACACATCAGGGGGGATGTGGGATGGATAAGTGAGGGGTATACTATATGTGAACATCTGTTCTCTCAGGCTTCATGGCTCCAGAGCTGCTGCAGAAAAAGGAATATGATTACTCAGTGGATTATTTCACTCTTGGAGTTACACTGTACGAGATGGTGGCGGCCAAGGGACCCTTCAGGGTTCGAGGAGAGGAGGTACCCACAAACATACACAAATATATATTTTTTTTACATTCATAAAGCAGTCAGTTACACCATTACTACTCTGTGTCCTCAGGTGGAGAACACTGAGGTGACCAGGAGGATCCTAAATGACCCTGTGTCCTACCCCCCCACCTTTAGTAAGGAACTGAAAGACATGTGCGAGGGCCTGATGGAGAAGGATCCAGAGAAGCGGCTCCGCTTCAAGAACAATGACTGCACTGAGCTGAAGAACCAGACATTCTTTAAGGAACTGAACTGGGGCCGGCTGGAGGCAGGTACGAGTCTCTGTTCATTTGATTAAAGAGGTCATACAGAACGGACTAATATTTTCCTGAGCTCTTAATAATTTATTGTGATTTTTTAGTTCCTTCTAACATGATGCAGCAGTTACATTAGCTAGAGAAAATCATATTAGCTCAGGATTAGGGTGTTAGATAAAGTCACGGTAGGCACGGAAGTTCATGGTTAGGGCATTACCGTGACTCTATATAATGTACTTGATCTGAGCTACAGTAGCTCAGGGTTAGCATAGTTTCTCAGTGTTGCAGTGCCTTCAAACGTTTTCACCCTCCTTGGCATTTTTCGTGTTTTGCCAACTCACAACCTGGAATTAAAATGGGTTTGCATTATTTTATTTACAGAACATGTCTACAACAAGCAAACAACAAACAGGACAACATAACAGAGCACGTCAGTGAGCATAACTATTCACCCCCCCTAAAGTCTACTTGGTAGAGCCCTCTTTTGCGGCAATCACAGCTGCATCTCGCTTTGGGTCTCTATGAGCATCCCACATTTTTCCACGGGGATTTTTGCCCATTCCTCAAGGCAAAACTGCTCCAGCTCCTTCACGTTAGATGGTTTAGGCTGGTGAACAGCAATCGTTTGGTCTGACCACAGACTAGGCCATTCCAATTCACATTTCTCCTTAAACCACTCGAGTTGCTTTAGCAGTATGATTTGGGTCATTGTCCAGTTGGAAAGTGAACCTCTGTCCCTTCATAAATCACTGATAGACCAAAACAGGTTTTGCTCAAGAATATCCCTTTATTTAGCACCATCCACCCTCCCCTCAATTCAGACCAGTTTCTCAGAACCTGCTGGTGTTCTTGGGGTGATGAGATGTGTTGGTTTTGTGCCAGACACATGTTTTCCTTGGCTGTAAAATTAAATTTTGGTCTCATCAACTCAAAAAGAGCCTTCCTAATTTTTGTCTGTAAGTAACGACTTTTTCTGGCCAGCTCTATGGAGTGTATAGCTCTGCTTGGGAACTGTGCAGGTCCTTAAGGATTACCTTTTTTCTCTCTGCTGCCTCTCTGATTAATGCCCTCCTTTTATGGTCTTAGAGTTTCAGTGGGTGTTCCTCTCTTGGCATGTCCTTGGCGCATCATCAGAGATTTAACCCAACCCTGATTTGTACTTCTCAACAATTTTGTCCCAGAATTGTTTGGAGATCTCCTTGGTCTTCATGGTTTAGTTAGTGCTGCATCCTGGTTAATGGTGTTGCAGCCTCTGGGCCCTTTTAGAAAAGGTGAGTATATACTGACCAGTCATGTGAAGTCCACCTGTGTGCAGTCTAAGCATGTGACTTCCAAAGGTAAATGGGTTGCCCCAGAACTATTTAGGGGCTTTATGGCATTGAATACGTATGCACATGACAATTTTCATTTTTTTTAATTTCCATTTTTTGAAATATATATTTTTCTCATTTCACTTCACCAGTTGTATTTTGTGCAGATGCATCACATAGAATTAAGATAAAAAACAAGGAAGCTCAGGATTATTAACGTTAGAAAACACAGGTTCTCAGTGCTATGGGACTTTAAAGGTAGAACATTATTACATTAACTCTGGCTTGCAGTTATGTTACCTCATAGTTTGTGAGTTGCATGTTAAATCATGGTTAGTGCAGCATGCTAACTGGAGTATACAGTTCCATTACTTGTGTTTGCAGTGTTACTTGTTGCATGATTTTCATTAAAAACATGAAATATTTTGAATGTAAAACATTCCTTTCTCTCTCTGTCTCTCTCCCGACCCCCAACACTCTCAGGTATGTTGCCCCCTCCGTTTGTTCCAGACCCAAAGATGGTGTACGCTAAGAACATTGACGACGTTGGTGCATTCAGTACGGTTAAGGGAGTGATGGTCGATGGTAAAGATAATGAGTTTTATGACGAGTTTTCCTCTGGAAACATCCCAATCCCCTGGCAGGAGGAGATGATTGAGACTGGTGTGTTTGGAGAGCTGAATGTTTGGGCAGAAAATGGAAAACTGCCCCATGACCTCGACCCCAACTACGTGGAGTCCAAAGGAGGAGGATGCGTTCTACTTTAAAGAGAGAAAGAAAGCGAGAGAGAAAGAGAGAGAGAGCAAGAGAGAGAGAGAGAGAGAGAGAGAGAGAGATATGGATGTCATGGCTTTATCTGAAATACACCAAAAACACAGTTGGATTGAATTCTGAAACTTTTAGTGTTCTGTGAATTTCTTTGTAAATCTAAAAGGTTGTCAGATCTTCATAGAAGTCATAACAGAGATAACCATGTTTTTACTTTTAGACATTTTTTGTTCATTTATTGAGCTAAAAGGTCCACTTAACAGAAACGGTTCTTCTGGATCAACAGTGCTGCCTATTAAGTCTCCACTGTAAAAGTGTGTAGATCCACAGTCCAAAGTGGACTCCATGCATCTATAAGAGTCTATAATATATTGCCAGATAGTTTCTGAGCAAATTTAAACTTTGACATGAGCCAAAGGAATGAGTGGTTGTCTGGGTTTTGCCAAGCATTTCCCATTTGGTTTTCCAGTTTGTTGGTATACGGTTTCCTTGGGGGTTGGCTGTTATGTGGACAATATATGTCAAATCAGAAGTACATCATTCTCAATATTAACTAAATACAGTGGGACAAAAGTAATATAAATACTGTATACTGACACCTGTATTAGAAATCGGTGAGAATCCATTGAATATTTTGTACAGGAAAGGGCTGACAAAAGTTTGAGAACGCTGTTTAAGGGCATCAACAACTAAACTATTCACTCTGTACTTGAGGACAAAACAACACTAGGATAAGAATCCCATCATAACTGTGAAATGTGGTGCTGGCAGCATCACAGCACAGTTTTAGGCTGTTGAACAGATGGTCCTAAACTAACCCTAAGGGCTGGTTCATGCATACTGTAAATGAGGCCATAACTGCAGCTGAAAGTTGGGGAACCTCTCATAAATTGTTGGCTAAATTCACACTGCTGCCTTTCAGGTCATATACAGAGGTGGGTAATCCAAGTCCAGAAAATATGTTCTGCACTTGGATTACTCACCTCTGGCATGTCATGGAGTCACTCAAAAGGCAGTCTGCCATTTGTCTTAGTGGAGATGGTCAACAAATATGTGTGTGCTATTCCAGGAGTCACAACGCCAGACCTATCTGAGATTGAAAATGTGTGGTTGTGCCATCAACACTCCACCCCTACCCCAAAATCTGCAGGAACTTGAGTGAGAATATTCAAGATGCATGAGCTGGATTATTGCAGGACAACATTACATTACTACAACTCCACGCCAAGATGTCTGGCATGTTAGTATTATGCCCAACACCATATTGAGACACTACTTATGTATGAGTAGGTCAATAAATATTGCCCATATCTGTATACATTTTTAATTATTTATTGTTCCTAATTAAAGTTTGAGCATTAAATGTCATCAATTTTACTGTGGTTTACTGTGAAATCTTATTTCATGTCTAGTCTGAATCAGCCTTAATCCTCATCTACCAGAGAATGGCTGCAGTAGATGATGTCATGGCCAAAAGTTTTGAGAATAGCATAAATTTTGGTTCTCACAAAGTTTGCTGCCTCAAGATTTTTTAGAATCTTTAGTCAGATGTTTATCTGGTATAATGTAGTACAATTATCCATGCAAAATCCTGCATGATGGCAACCCATTCTTGCCTGATTCAGTGCAGGTGGGTTTTTGTTTGTGCATCCTCTTTTTGAGGATTGACCACAGGTTCACAATGGGATTGAGGTCTGGGGAGCTTCCTCGCCATGGACCTAAAATTGTAATGTTTTGTTCACTGAGACACCATATTGCCACCATAAAAACTGAGGCAGCCAACCTTGTTGAAACCAAAATTTGTGCCATTCTCAAAACATTTGGCCACAGCTGTAGAAGCAGTTGAAGATCTGATCACACTAAGTCAGAAATTCAGAGAATCCTAAAAGACTTGAAGCTTCTCTGCAGGACTGAAGGTCTGCCCATCCTGCAGAAGCACTGTGGAGTTGCTTTACTGTAAAAACGTCACTGGAAGATGTTTTTAGGTATAAATAAGGAAGTTCTCATGCACAAACATCTAACTGTGAGAGGAAACGATATACCTGAATGAACTGTACATTTGTCTCTACATTTAAAAACCATTAGATTAATTTATGAACGTGTTTCTTTATTGTTTTGCTGATTATTAATCACCTCCATTGACCATGTAAAACATCCTGTAAACAGATGCAGAATAAAAGCCTGACATAGCAGCCGAATAAAGTGCTGTTTTACTGAAACTCTGAACTGAAAGGTTTGATCTTCAGCTTGGATGGAAAGTTTTGACCATGACGTGGCAGTCAGTTCACTTCCTGATTTCAGAACTGTCCCTGTTTTCAGAGGGCCTCAGTAAAGCCCACATGGTCTGGAATGTGTGTACACGCTATTATTTTCCAATGTAACAATCTGAATTTCTCCTCTGGCTCACAAACATCAGACCTTTCTCTCACTGAAATCTGATTCATAGCCACATTTACAAATACAACTCCCTCTACTGTCTTTCTACTAGATTTTGGAGCATTGCTATGAGGACTTGCTTGCATTCAGCAACAAGAGCATTAGTGAGGTCAGGACATGACTAGACAAGCTGTATGTGCATTTGCACATGCATGTCAGCAATGGGTGCAACTTAAAGTACCTGAAGGCTAATTAAAAGGGGTATCCACAAATGCTGGGATGCCAGCTTTGGCAGCCTACAAGCATGCAGGATCTGCAGGCCTAGCCACAACGTCTGTGAACAAATGGGTCGTAGGGTGCCATACAGAACCTGTGTGCCTCCATGCCCAACCATATCTCATCTGTACCCAAACTAGAGGCCCAACAGGGTAATAGTGCCTCCTTTCAAAAGTTAAGCTTCAAGTTTTCTGCAACAAACATATCCTTTCACCAATACTGTAATCATAATCACTTACATACATCATTACATTTACACATGTTACATTTCACTATTCAAACAACTCTTGGGGCATTATTATTTTCTCAGTTAGTGTATTTCAATATGTGAATACTGAATATGTTGTGTATATAATGGAATTCCATATGACAGATTAATATATATTTATTGTATCAGATTTCCACATAGGTTAAAATAATCTAAATAAACACACTCCTCCCCTAAAACACACACCCACACACTCTTCCCTAAAAGTCCCATCAGTCAGGTGGCTCACACTGAAACGTGCCCACTTCCCCTCTGACCCGCGTGAGACACAAACGCAGCCAGGCGAAAGCAGAAGTGACCAGAGGTCATCTTTAACTGACAGGATCACAGCACACACCACTCTCACTGTCCACGACCTGCAGACCACACTGGAACCAGACCAAGGTAAGAGGGCACCCTTTTGCTTCAAACTCCTACAGAGAAACGGGAGAAATGAGTACGTTTTACAGGAAGCTTTAGAATCTGCTGTGTGTGGTGATCTGGAGGTTGTCGCCAGGAAGCGTTAGAGTGAAATTTGTGGAAGTATGAGGGGCCGTGCTGCTTCTGAAAAGTATTGACTGTAAGCTAGGAGTTATTGAGTGATTCTACTGAGGGCTGAAGCCCCACAGGGCTCCATTCTAGGGCTACTTTAATTCTGCTATAAAGTACTCTGGACAGAAAGATTATTTAACATTGTGGATTTCCATCACTGTGATCATTAAAACATCATTAAAACATACAGTTCTCATCCAACACCTGATTTGGTAAACTGGTGATTAAAAATGTCTTCCAGCTGCAGGTGTGTTTGCTGAGTTAGAGGTGGCACTCGACCCCCTCCTGTCTAGCTGGGCTGTAGAGGAACATGGCTGCACTAAAGCCTCAGAACACCCATCAGAAGCCAAACCTGCCTCCAAAACCAGTCTTGCCGTCAACATGGGAACCAAACACCACCCTCCAGGCTGCTATGGTGGATCGGGTCATCAACAGGAGTGAACCAGGAACTGCCAAACAGTGGGCAATCAGCCTGACTGAAAAACAGGATGGCAAGGGAGACTTTACTGACTCTGGTGACTCTGTCAGTAAAGTGGGGTTCCAGCAATCAGTGGGATCGGTCAGAGACCAAGTCCAGACACTAGACCCAACCACAAGGAGGGAGAGGTGTACACAAGTGGAGGAAAGGAGAACGTGGATGAAGGATCGGATGAGTGACCGCATGGAAGTTGGACGATCAGGTACTGAGTTTCATGACTATGATCGTATGATCAAGGAGTTTTAGTCACTGTATCCTTAAATTATAGTGAAACAACAGTTACAAATACGGGGCACAAGTGTAGCAGAAGCACAACTGCTGTTCCTCCATCCTTCTCTAACCCCGACTTCCTGTTGGTCTAGGGGATTGAACTGGTGACATTCATCTGCCCTGTAATCGTTGAACATTATAATCATATAGAATTCCTCACGTTTACCACTGATTTTATGTGACATTATAAACATTAATGGTATGAAAAATAAATACCACTGGCCTGTACTGGTTTATGTAACTTTTATTTAACTTTTTACATTTGTTTAACTATGTTTAATTATATTAGTTTTAAACTGTAAAAATAATGTGCGCAAACTAATTAAGAAAAATGTAGGTGCTTGTCTGTGGAAATCTAAATTATAATAATAATAGTTTAACATAATTTATATAATATAAATAAAACAAAAAATTAATTCTGAATAAATTTAAGAAGAAAGTAAATCACACTAAAATCTACCCTTCCCCCTCAGAGCCTGATGGTAGCGAGATGGAGGACAGCTTAGGTGGAGCCAAGCTGGAGGAACAGGAGTCATCAACACCCTCCTGCCCCATGGAGGAAAAACACTGCCACTGCATCTGCCACCTGCACATGCCTGGCATGAAGCTGGTGTGGGTTCCTCTGCAGTCAGAGAACCACAGAGACAGCTCCCTAAAGCGGGGAGACTACAGAGCGACTTCATTGAGAAGACAGACCAACCACTCCAGGATGACCACAGGAGTGACTGAACCCCCAGTTAACGTGCACTCCCCAAAGTCTCCCACAGTGCCTCAATGCATCAACTGCCAGAACTTCCGCTTCCATCACAGTATGCAGAGTCAAGCGGAGAGCGAGTGTGTGTATGAAAGCATGGATGCCCTTCTTCACTCCACTCCAACAGCACCCCCTGCAGAGGCCCAGCACACACAACAGGCTAACCAGCCCCCCACCAAGGAGACCCCTATCGAAGAGCCCCTCTACCTGGATCTCCAGCCCTCCAGTGAGTGCCCTGCCACACCACCAATCCCACCCCCCAGACCAGAACTGCCACCACGCCCCCGGGCCACTCCACGTGTCCGTCAGAGGGAGAGACGGACAACTCAGCCCGTGCTGGCCTATATGCTGTCCCCCAGAGGAGGCCGTCCACCAATCAGAACACCCAGCAACTATGAAAGGGGAAGTACAGGAAAGCCAAAGTCAGGTAAATTACAGATGAAGTGGAACAGCTCCCTAAGTAGTCACCCTACCTCAAACCACTGCTTTTAACCTCAGAACCGGTTCTGTATGTTCTAGCACAGTGAAGCAAGATGTGTTACAGGAATATTAAAGGTGTTGTTTCTCATTTTATAGAGGAGAAGAAAAGTGATGGCAAAGATTCATCAAATGAAACCAAGTAAGACCTGCAGCTTTACGACACGGTCACACACTGTCATACTCAGACACAAATTCACCCTGTTACAACCTCACAGGCATAGTCACAACCTCACCCCATCCCAATCTCATACCCACATTCTGATGCAACCTCACACCTTGTCACAACTTCACACATCCAGTGACAACTTTGCACACTTCCTGTCACAATCTAAAATCCTGTCAAACCTACACACTTACTACTTCACACCCTGTCACAACCACAGACACCCACACCAACACACCCTAACACCCTGTCACAACCTCACACAGACACAAAGTGTCAACCTTACACTTTTACAACCACATTGTCACAATCTTACTCTCACACCATTTCCTCACACACACTGTCACACCAACATAACTTTACACAGTCACACACACACCCCTGCCACAACACCCACATGGTCACAACCTCAAACTCACAACCTTAAACTGTCAAACCACCAAAGGCACATAATCACACACCAACAATCATCCTACTCTGTCATAACTGCACATCTCATCAAACATTATCAGCCATTATACATGCGCACACCACCTATCACACCTGCACAGTCACACCCACACAATGTCACACTACACCCAGCAGTTGCAGCCTCCACTAACACTAATCTCTCTCTCTCTCTCTCTCTCTCTCTCTCTCTCTCTCTCTCTCTCTCTCTCTCTCAGTGTGAAACCCATTCAGGGCTGCAGGAGGATTTCTAATGACTGGGTGCCGAATAGCGATTATGGTGTGTTTGCAAGAAACTTTACAAAATGGCTGATTGACACTCCATGCACTTACTCCTGCTGCTGGTGTGTGTGTGTGTGTGTGTGTGTGTGTGTGTGTGTGTGTGTGTTTGTGTGGATGTATGCATGTGTGCAGAGCCACTGTATCAGATGTACCAGCGTAAGGTGTGTGATGCTGAAGCCCAGCTGCAGTGTGAGAGTCCCAAGTCTCAACACAGGAGCCTTGGCGACAGTCTGGGGCTGCAGGGCTCTGGAACCTGCAAGGGGTGCTGTAGAGCTGAGCTCGGGGATGTCAAACTGTGGCAGGAACTTCCTGTGGTGAAGGAGAGTGGAATACTGCCCTCCCTCACCTACACTGAGAGACAGAGACAGGAGGTAAAGAGAAAAAGAGAGACAGAGAGAGGGACAGGCAGAGAGAGGCAGATAGAGTGAGATAGAGAGGAGTAGAGAGAGAAAGACACAGAGGTAGACAGAGAGACAGAGATTAATGATGTACATTATTCTGTCTGTGGTAGTGAGGCCTCTGTGACCTTTGACCCTGTGTCAGTGTATGTTTGAAGTGTTGACATCGGAGGCGTCATACCTGCGCTCACTCCGAGTGCTAAAAGATCACTTCCTGGGGTCCCGAGAGCTGGACGACACACTGGTCATCCATGACAGGAAGTCACTCTTCTCCAACGTGCTGCAGGTGTATGAAGTCAGCGAGAGGTGAGAGTGCACACACCCCAGTCCACATCATCAATAAAAACAATAATATCAATAAAATAATCATTTTAATACTAAGAAGAAGATGAAAATTGCATCTTAATGAAATAAAGGGATTCCTTGGTTGTTGCTATGGGGTTGCTATGCTGTTCCAAGTGTTAGCTATGATTCCCCCATTTGTAAGTGGCTCCTAGGATGCGGTTGTTGGATGGTTGATGGGCTGCTGAAAATATTACATCTTACTCAGGGTGTTTGCTGTTGCTATGTGGTTAAAATTATGTCCCAGGTGGTTGCCAGGGTGTTGCAGATGAAGAAGTCCATGATTGATTCCTATGGAAATATAAAATGTTGCAGGAAAACAAGATCAATAATCTTACTTTAATCCACAATAATGATACTCACTGCCTCACTGTTAGTGCTGATAGAGTTCTGAGAGTTCTATAAGCAATACAGTGTAAATCAGAACCTCTTCAGTGCTTTAATGAGTAAATAATAAAACACTGAGTCAGCTTGAAATTCACACAGAGCAATTGGATAATCGGGAACCGTCTATGCAGTTGGACCGTTGGGAGCCATTTCGACAGGGGGACTACACAATCCCCAGAATGGAATTTTAAAAGTCAGATAGAAGTCAGAAAGAAGGAAATACCACAGACATGGTCTTCCCCTAAATTTCAGCTTGTTCATTAATAGGCCTTCCAGTGTGAGTAATAATGTTGCAATGCTTAATCCCTTAGGTTCATGCAGGATCTGTTGGAAAGAGTGGACGAGAACGTGGTCATTTCTGATGTGTGCGACATCATTCACCTGCATGCTGAGAAGCACTTCAGTGTGTATATAGACTATGTCAGGAACCAGGTTTATCAGGAGAAGACCTACAGCAGGCTAATGTAAGACACACACTTCAGTTTTTCAGTTCCTATAAATGTGTACAGTACCTTTTCAGTTTACCTCATCAACTTCAGTTTCACGTCAGCCTGTGGTCACAGCAGGAACCAAAGATTAGATTTTCAGCTCAAACTGCTGTGGGTGTCTTTTTGTATAAGAGAGTGACATACCATTCGTCTCACACTGGTAGTCTTATGTACAGCTCAAGTGCAATCACAATAATAATGTGCAATACCCCCTCCTACTGGACACTTTTTCTCATGCACTATTTATATATATATATATATATATATATATTGTATATTGTAATATAGTCTCTATATTATAGATATTCTATATATTTATATAGTGTTTGTTTACTAAATTATCTCTTTCTACCTTTTCTGTACTGTACTTATGCTGCGGCTGGAACCTTAATTTCCCTGAGGGAACCCTCCCAAGGGATCAATAAAGTTCTGTCCTACCCTATCTTGTGCATCTTCTTAAGGCCAAAAGTTGATCCATGTTTGCTTTTTGGAGTAAATCAAACATTTAGAAAGCACAAATGCTCACAGGTAGTCTACACATGCCACCATCTACCTCTGGTGCTGTGCCAAACGGCTGCCTTCCCCGGTCGCTCCTGTCCTACCCCATCTTTTCAATTCCATTTACTGACACTGGGCAGTGCCCTCTGTTGATGTATTCTGTGACATATCCTCGCTTCCACTAAAACTGCTGTAAATGCAGGATTGTTTAATACAAATAAACAGGTTCTTATAAGTTCTTTTGTTGGAAAAGGCCTGTATGGTGTTGTGTGTAGTGCTCCATGTGTAATTTTTAAGTGTGCTCTATGTATAGTGTACCATAAGAAAGGTAGGGTATCTGCAGTAATGTGTGTGTGTGTGTGTGTAGGCAATGTAACCGTGCATTCTGCACAGTGATGCGACGACTGGAAGAATCTCCACTCTGCAAACGACTTCCATGCACCTCCTTCATGCTGCTTCCCTTCCAGCGCATCACACGGATTAAAATACTCATACAGGTACCACACTTACACTCATGCAGTTTAAGGCAGTTGACAAGGCCAGAGTTCAACTCCACTCTCCAGGAACTGGGTTGGTGATCCCTGGTTTGGGGATAGTGTTTAAGGGGCAGTGTGTAATTGGAACTAAATCTTTATGGATTTGGATTTTTACTCTCTGGGTCTGAATTTACCAACTCTGTGTAGTACTACATACCATTACTGGCTTCTCCTCTAGCTGAGGTGAGCAAAGTGGCTCCTAAAGTACAGTATCTGTTTTTAGAGTGTTCTGTTTGATTTTTGTTGTAGAATATCCTGAAGAGGACTGCTGAGGGCTCTGCGGAGGAGGACTCAGCCTCCAGAGCTTTGGCTGTTGTGTCTGAGGTAAAGAAAGACCGTTTAATTGGACAGATTCATCATGACACATGTAGAACATTTGGCCTTTTGTTGAATTTCCTGGTTTCATTTCACTTTAATATTTAATGTCTTATCCATTTGGGTCAGATTATCCGGGAGGCGAACAGTCAGGTGGGTCAGATGAAGCAGATGGAGGATCTGATGCACATTGCCAACATCCTGGAGTTTGACAAGCTGAAGGTGTGAAAGCCAAGTTCCTGACCAGTCCTGACTTCGTAAAGCCACTCCTGCATGACATGATCTTTCACCTACACTATAACACATCTAACCCTCTCCCATCTCATAATCTGCTCAGGCCATCCCCCTGGTGTCTAAGACACGGTGGCTGGAGAAGCAGGGGGAGCTGCAGGAGGTCAACAAAGGAGGGTCACTCTTCAGCCTGCGCTTTCGCTTCAATCCAATTTACATCTTCCTTTTCAATGACCTTGTCATCCTCACTTCCAGGAAAAGGTAGGTTCCTCAACACTGTATAACCAGCAGGGGGTGAAAGCTGATCTCCAGAGGTGAAATTCAAGTGCAGAAAGTAAAAATCCAGTTCCGATACCTGGGCAACTCTGCTACAGCTGTGCTGGATTACCCACCTCTGCTGAACTCTGGACAGATCAACCTCAGAAAGGAGACTAACCAAAACAGCCCTGACCTCTACAGTTACACTTCGCTTCTTGCTGAACAAATCAAACGGTCATGATCACTGGTCTCAGATAAATTTGATAAGGCAGGACATGTTTAGTATATGACGTCAGCTTCTGTCATACTACATTCTCATCCTCATAACCTCCTGCTTTATAGTGCTGTTCCACTTCAGGCTAGAGTACAGTGGGGGGAGTGAGACCACTCAGTCATGATGACTGACACTAACACTGACTGCAGGAACTCTCCAAAAAGATAATAGACCAGCTCTTTCATAATGCTGCAGCTGGGGTTTTAACAGGAACATGTTTTGGATTAATCTGCCAAAACAATGGAACAATCTACCAACTCAGATTAGACCAGTAATACCAGTACAATATTTTAAAAGGCAACTGGAAACATCATTATTATTTCTCTGGTTTTACAAGCTTGACTACCAATTATTTATTTTCATTGGACATTATGTTTTTATCTTAAGGTGTCATATTATAATAATAATCTCAGACTATTTTTTCCATGAAAGTACTATCATTTATCACATTATTTAAAATTTTATAGCCATATCCTGTTATATTCCTATTTTATTTTTATTGCTAATGTTGCCATTATTTATTCAATTATTTTAGTATATAATCTTTTGTCTTTTAACAAATAAGAGCCTGGTGTTGGTTTAGATTTTTCCGTGCAAAATACCTGAATCTGTTAAATTAACTGAGCATAATTTGTATTTTAAAGTTTGGTTGTAAAAATGAGACTGAGTCTGTGCTTGTGCTGCAGCTGGATTGAGCAAACAGAGCTCTGCAGAGGTAACTTCAGCATCTATAGAGCTCGTACAGATTTAATAGTTAACAGTCATAATAATTAGTTGTTCTTTTGTATTTAAGCAACCTTTAGAGTTCAGTGGCTCTACCTTGGTAAATCAAGTTCCCTGACAGCAAGGGACAGACATATAAAGTGTTTATTTTCACATCAGAATAGTTTTCCTTTATCTGAGGATTGCAAGTTCGAATCCTGGGTCATGCTACTTGCCATCAGCAGCTGGAGTGAAGAGGGAGAGTGAAAATGGCCTGCTCTCCCTCACTGGGTGTGTAGATGACACTTTCTGCCCACATCACATACTCAGTGTGATGCTGGTCAGCACAGGAATCTGTCAGAGTTGGGGACTCAGCACATTCCCCCGAGGCTGCCCAGGAAAGATGAAAATGGCTGTAAATTAAAGTAGTTCATGTCAGATACCAAACATCCCAGTTGGATTGAATCTGGAGTCAATTGTCAATCATGATAATTAGAATTTTTGCTAAACTGTTCCTATTGCATGTTCTGCAGGTGGCTCGGCATTATAATAATAGCCAGGATAAACCTGTGTGCAGCAGAGCAGTCTTGTTGCCACCAGCATCTCCACGCTGACCCTTTGTGTGTTTTTCTTTTTGTCACAAAGGTTTTCCCAGAATTGCTCCGAGTGTGTCTTTGCAATCTCTCAGCAACAAATTGTTCAAGTGACGATGTCGCCATTCCTGCTCTGAGAGCTGCTTGCCAAAGTACTAACCAATCACAGGCTTTGCCACATAGTGTATTCATCTACAGAGTACAACAAGCTACCATGTGTGTGACACATGGTGAGCCAAGCCCCTATGCAACGTCTGCAGATCTTTCTTTTCTGAATTATGTCACATGGTTTGCTGAGGCCTTTAGGGTTCCAGGGTGCCTGAGAAATAATTTTACAAATGAACATCTAGTGGTTTCTCTCAGACCACTTCAATAAACTGATCTCTCTTACTTACCAGTGTGAGTCCAGAGCGGTTTGTAGTTTTGGACCATGCTCACCGCTCTCTGGTGCAGGTCCAGCCTATAGAGGTTTCTGGACCACAGATGGACCATATGTTCTGTCTAATACTGCTGGAGAACCATCAGGGGAAAGCCTGCGAGCGCCTGCTGAAGGCAAACACTGAGTAAGACACACATTGACCACAAACACATTCCAGTTACTCAAGACCACCCTGGGTATAAACTAGGTCTCTCTCTGTAGGTCTGACCTGCACAGGTGGATGGCAGTGTTCCCCTCTGTCTCTGCGGTCCAGGAGGAAAAGCAGGAGAAGGTGTATGAGGACTGGGGTGAGCTGGATTTACACACTGCACCAGCCGGGGTCTGTAGATCAGGAACTACAAGCGAACATGTTTCTATAGCTAAAGCACACCAGTTCACTCTCCCTAAAGCAGCTCAGTGCCTGAAGTAACACAACTGCAACTGAGATGATACAGAATTATAGTACACACTTTATGCTTCCTAGTGTATTACAGTCTGTCAGAATGAGCATGAGGATCTATGAACATTATAGAGCACCCCCTAGTAGTGTATAAAATTAGGTTTGAGAGCCCCCAAAAGACTGCATATCTAAAATATATAAATGTTTGTGTGTGTGTTTCAGACTGTCCACAGGTCCAGTGTATCCATCAGTATGTTGCTAAACAGGCAGATGAGCTGAGCCTAGAGCCCTGTGACATCATCAACATTATCCGAAAAACAAATGAGGGTAAGACTGAAATTAAGCAGTTAGAGCAGAAGGGCAGGAGAGTATCAGCTTCTCACATGCAGCATCTTAATCTGACAGGAAGAGATTAAGTCATTTTAAGAAACAGGTCCCATTTCTCTGTTGCAATTTTCAAAATTTATCAAGAGTAAACACAAATCTGTAACAAAGGATGTTCAAAAAAAGAAAAGAAAAAGAAACATTCCCACAGGAGCGTTCGTATTAATTACAGTTATACTTATGTAATTTTATGTATAGCATGGTTGAGCTAAACTCATCATAACCAGTCTAACAATAAAAACGTAAAATTCAGATTTATGTCATTTAAGGAAACTGTACATCTGTAGACAAAGTTGTCTCATAGGGTTTGAAATGAACAAATTATTTTTGAAAGAAAAAGGAAACACTAAAGAAAACAAGACAGAGAGAAGTCTAGTCTTCATTCATGTCATTCACATTCACAGTATTTGGCTTAAAAATATATCAAAAACATCTCTGTGTAGAAGGTGTTTTTCACAATACCCACCCCTCAACAAGGGATTGACCAGTTCCAAGTCCATGAAACATAATGAATTTGCATCATTAAGGTATCTGTCCACTGGGGATTTTCATCTTTGTTCCTAATTGTACGTTTATGTTAACATTTTATCAGTTCATCAAACTGCTTGAGTGTAAACAGCCAGAATGCATTATTTTACTGATTTAACGCTTCTACTTCCTCCAGACTGTGCTAATGACTGTTGTTCAGGTGTGTGTTCAGGTGTGCTGTGTTACTCTCTCAGGGTGGTGCGAGGGCATGCGCCTGTCGGACAGGACGAGGGGGTGGTTCCCTCGGGATTCTGTGGTTGAAGTGACCAATGAACACCAGAGACGCAGAAACCTTAGGGAGCAGTACCGGATTGCCATGGCAACAAGGACATCCAATCACAAGGAGGATACTGAATCAAATGAAAGTTCTTAACTGTTTTTTTGTTTTTTTATGTGATAAAAGTACATAGTTCAGAAGTGTAAATATTTAAATACACCTGAAATAAAACAGTTAATTACTTATTACAGGAGTTAAAGTCTGCTGAACAGCTGCATGCTGGGAATGACTATAGGGTGATAAGAGTAATAGGGAAAAAAAGGAGTAGGGGACACACAGATACATATGAGTGAAGTGGACAAGTAGAGGGGCAATGTTAAGACTAAAGGGGACATGTAAAAGGAAATGTTAAGAGTGAATAAGACCTGTAAAAAGAGAACAATTAAACAGGACATATGGTGCAAGGTGCATAAATGAGAGTGTAAAAAAGTGAAGGGAACATTAAGGCGAATGAAAGCATGAAGCAATCAAAACGTGAAAGTTACAAGTAAAGGGGGCACAAAGGGGAATTTAAGAATGAAAGGAACATGTAAAGGGGAACATATGAGGAAAAAAGACATGCAAAGGGGAGTGTAAAGATTGCAGCCAGACATCCAGATTGTGTGAATAAACAAACTTTATTTCTGCTGATTTAACAACTGAAAAATGCTGCTGACCAATGACATTTGACCTTACTGCTGGGGCCCAGTGCTGTTGTCCTGGCAACAGTGCATGTCTGATATTTCAGAAAAGAGGACTACACACACACACACACACAAATAAAACATTATTTACCAAACATCTCCTTCCAAACAGCCAATAGTCACTTTAATCTAGTTTACTTGCCTGGTATTTCCCTCATCCTCCAGCAGGCAGGGGGTGCCATTTCAGTTCTAAAGGAACACAGAACAGCAGAGAACAGCTGTGTATGAGATAAGTATATACAAACAACACTGAAGAAATCTTTTAGAATGCAATTCAAGATGTAATTAATAGAACAAGTCAGGACCCCCTATGCACCAATAGCTGGTATTTCCTCCTTTGGCTGAAATCACGTCAGTTCAAGGTTTCCTATAACCATCTAACAGTCTCTGACATCAACTGGAAGAAAGATTTTCTCACTCCTCCATGCTGCATTCTTTCAGTTATATTGTGTTTCAGTGTGGGTCTTTTTACAGACGGTCTTACACTTTCCTCAATACAATAAAGAATTCATAGTGGTTTCTATGATCGAGACCTCTTTCAAGCCCTGCTGCAGCAAAGCAGCCCCAAACCAAGACATTCCCATCCAAGTACTTCACAGTGAATATGAGGTTCTTGTGATGAAATGCTGTGTTTGGATTGCACCAAACCTGTTTTTTGTTACTTTGCCTAAATAATTCAACTTTGGATTCATCTGTCCAAAGCACATCTTTCCAGATGTCCTGTCCAAGTGCTCTCTGGTTTGTCTTGCTCTGATGTTTGTTTTTTTTCCCCTTCTTGCACACCTCAAACTTGCTCAAACTTGTTTGGGCTCCTTCTGATGGTAGATGCTGCAGTAGTTCCAGTGATGACATTTTAGGATTGTTGGAGACTTCTTTACACATCATGCAGTCTGCTCTTGGGCTGAACTTGCTAGGGTGGCAGTTGTTTTAAAGGTTTTCCACTTAAATATTAAAATATTTAAAATATTTTCAGGACTGTGGAATGGAGTTCTAATTGTCATTTTAAATGCCTTCCTAGAATCATGCATCAAAAACCTTCTTTCTGAAGGTCTCAGAGAGCTCTTTGGATATCGCCATTGTCATGCCACTCACTTTAACAATCAAGGGCAAACCAAACTAATGTCTGCGGTTTAAAGAAGAAAGCCTCAACCAACTCACCAAAGTCCTCTGTAATGATGGTCTAATTATTTGCAGCTAATGTGCTTCTAATTTTAGGCGTTTTAAGTAGCAATAAATGTGGTTGGTATCCCAACATTTCCTCACAACGAAATTGCATGTGAAAATTACGTTTTACAAATTATTTTTCTTCAGTTTTGTGTTTAGTTATATCACCATCTTTCAATATAGAGAAAATGAAGATCAAATGTCCATATGTTTAAATATGTTAAAAGACGAAATGTGTTCATTGGACGTCCAACTTTTTTCACATGACTGTATATGTTCCTCACCTGTGCTATGTGGGGGTGGAGTGTGTTGGTTTGGTACAGGGATAAGGGGTGCTGCGGAGCGAGGTCTGTAGATGGAGACACTGTAGGATCCACTCTCAGGATACACACACATCAAAGGAACACTGCAGAGTAACAGGTAACACAGCCATACAGATAAATCAGGATTAAATTATATACCCCAGGTAACCCCAGTGGTCCAACCACTGGGTCATAAAGAGCTCAATCTAAACCTGACTCACTCACCTGTAGAACAGGTGTGGTTGAAGCCTGACATGGGCAGGGTGTGGAGGTAGGTACCTCACCTCATTAGCATAGATCACATGACCATCTGTGTGCTGGGGGAGTAGTTAAAGGTGAAGAAAAACAGGCAGACATGAAGGAATTCACATTATTAAACGATAGTGTTTAGTTCCCCATTCACTAGCACCAGCATCGTCACCTCCATTTGCATTAACCCAAACATTAACTCTTTACACCTCGATGTTGTTAATCCTCAGTTCAATAACCCTGATAAATCTGCAGTCTTGGATTAATTATGGATCTAATGGGTTCAAAATCACTGGAATTTACCAGCAGTAATTAATTGATGGCATCTGATTTTCGAACAGATCAAGTTCAGCTTCATTAACAGATCAGTTCAGCCTTCTATAGCTACTGCTGCTCCACTACTACTACTATTGTGATTACTGGTACTGTTTCTAGTACTACTATTGCTACTAAAATCAGTAGAGGTACTGCTGCTAGTAAAAGTGTTAGTAGTGCTACTTCTCCTGCAACAAAATACTACTGAGCAAGAAGTGGTCATGTCACTTGTCACACAAGCTGTTAACTCACAGAAGCTCATCTTCTGATGCTGCTGTGGTTTACTGCTTCCCATATACAATTCACTGGATGTGCTTAAACATTAAAAACTGGAAACAACTAGAGTGTTCTAAAACCTTATGGGGGATCTCTCTCATCCTTTGTTCCGGTGTTGTTAACCTTTTTATTTCTTGATTTCTGTAAAGCTGCTCTGTGACAGCATCATTTTTTAAGAGCGCTATACAAATAAATGTTGATTTGATTTGACCAGTAGTGCATTACACTGCTGCTGCTACCACCAATATCATTATTAGTAGTGGTGCTGCAGCTATTAATACCAAAACCCATAGTTCTATTTCTTCTAGTTGTAATACTGCTGTAGTAGTACCATTATTACTACCAACTAACTGCTGCAACTACAAGTACTGCTACTGTTGGAGCTACAATCATTGTTAGTAGCAGCAGTTGTACTAACACTCACAGTGACGATGGATCCGCAGGACCCTGAGGGGAAGCTGAACAGCACTCTGGACTGGTCAGTTTCCAGTGGGCCACAGGAGGGGTCCAGCAGAAACATATGTTTAACATCCACAGGAGGGAAAACACCAGACATGTCCAGCAGTGCCATCATCTGGCCATCTGGCAGACACACTGTTGAAAGAAACAATTCAGCACATACACTGCACTTGATTTATTAACCCTGATCAACACAACCAGGATTACATTTAAACCTTCATACTTGGAGGCAGATTTAAACTTCAGCTTGGCAATGAGATTAAACCTGAGTGGAGGTGTTGATAATTTCCACATTACCCTCACATAAAGTGTGTGTTGTGTGTGTGGATTACCAAGCAGCTCCTCCACAGGTAACACACACTCCTGCAGGTGTGTAAGCTCCTCCATTGTCTCCACATGGACCAAACTAACCCACACACTGACCTCCAGACCGCGCAGGTCCAAGCCCTGTGAAACAGAGGTTTAATGTAATAGTTCAAAAAACATGTACCCCCAAAACTACAGTAAATTAGTTAAGGCTGGCACTTACAAGGATAATATAGCTAACAAGTAATGGAAGCTTATACACCACCAAATAGCACTGGAGGATGGAAAAGAACTTAAAGTGCAATGGTGCCATTTAAGGTGGGGTGTGTGTGTGTGTGTGTGTGTATGTTCGTACCTTATAGTCCATTCCCGTAGCATACAGCGGGATTTCTATGGAGATGAACCCCTCAGTCATGTTCAGCACGTACTGTCCATTCTGAACCAGCTGCTGATCCAATTTAAGTCCGCCCACATACACAGTCCACCCATCCTGCACATTCTCATAATGCACCTTGACCAGCACGCCTCGTTCTGTACACAGCCCCTCCAGCCGAGGCCCAACTGAGGCAACCAGAGAATAAGGTGATGATGAACACAGTAGAACCATTCGGGAACAAGTTTGATGAGTTCCCTTAAAATCAGTTCCCATACTCACCTACGTCGTGTACTGTGGAGTTGACCATCACGGGTACATGGAAGATTTGCCCCTCAGAGGAGAGCAGGAAGGAGAGGAGCACAGAGAGAGAGTAGTTCCTGGAACCTTCTCCCACATACTGAAGAGAAACAGTAGGCATCAGAAACCCCAGTCTTGAAGGAGCACTTCATAATGGTAGTTTGTGGTTTGAGACACAGCTGCAGAGGCTCCACCCACACTTGGAGCATCTGACCTCAGTTTTAAGTGTGTAGAGTACATAATCCCATAATAAGACTAACAGAAGTTAGCATCGCTGTATAGGCTCATTTGTAGGGTGTGAAGAGGTATATGTGTGTGTTCTCTCACCTTCTGTCTCACGAGCCGGTGTGTGAGAGGTACCTGCAGCAGGTACGAGTGTGTGCCGTTGGGGAAAGGAACCTGAGATATTCGGACAGAGTTCTGCTCAGCTTCTTCCCAACTAAACACCTGACCGTCTGCACTCACATTCTCCAGCAGAACATCAGGCAGGAACACTCCAACAGACACCACCAGCTCTCCGCCAGAGGACACAGTGTCTGAGAGAGTGCGATAGAGAACCTCATTTTACCTTGACTTGAAGCCTTTCACCACTAAAACCGAAGCAAACCTTTCAAAAGTGCACTGAAAAGGATTCCACTAGCAGATGCTTCTCCCAGATGCTCTCCGTGGAAGAAAACATGTTAACATCCTGCTAATGAACTGTAGTTGGGCTCAGGAGCAAATTATACCAATTCCTACATAATGCTGCTTAAAGCCAAAAAGGTCCTGATTGTACACTCCTCTGTGTGTGTGTGTGTGTGTGTGTGTAAGTGAGAGAAAGAGAGGGACAAAGAGTCTCACGGTCTGTGATGAGTGCAGTGTATAGACGTGTGGCACCCAGGGTTCTGAAGGTGCGCTGCTGTGTTTGTTTCCAGGCCGAGTCCTCCCATTCCCTCAGCAGCTCCACGTCCACTTCATACAGCTGATAGTACTGCCCTTCACTCACACCACTCTATAAACCCACACACACACACACACACACACGTATTTTGTGAAAGGTTTCTTCTGAAATCAAGGGTTTTATAGTTGATCCTGCATTTTGTTGTCTCTACTGTCCACATAAGGCTTTCTACTACATTTGGGAGCAGTGCTGTGTGGATTTGTTGGTTCCAACCACAAGAGTGTTATTGAGGTCAGGGTGTGGGATGATCACCACCCAAGCTCAAATCCAAAAAGTACTAGACGGAACCATTATTCCAAAGAACACAGTTCCACAGCTCAATTTTATTTCCCCTCTAGTCATCAGGTTTAGTCTGGGACTAGGCCCATTCCCAGGCCAGGAAACCAGCCCTACTATACATGTCCAAAAGTATCCAGACATCTGCTCTGCCTGCCAAAATCAAGACTATTACCCAGAAGTCTGTCCCACTTTACTATAGTAAACACCTCTACTCTGGGAAGGTTTTACAATCCATAAGGCCAGCTTAGAGTTGTTTAAATACCTCACTGTGCATGTTGTTTATATACAGTGACAATTTGTAATAACATCCCTCAAGGTTGACTAAGGCAGCAGTAACAGGGTGGTAAGTTGATAAGCAGACTGGAAAAAAAGCCTAAAACAGCTATTATCATTTCTCAGAGTGCTTTACAGTTCTCTTACACAGATTACAGCCAGACGACTCCAATGTCGGAGCAAAGAAACTAGTTTCTGAATATTTCTGGCCTTGTAAACAAAACCAGCTGGTCCCAGCAGTGCGTATCTACATATGAAAACAGTGGTTACCTTTAGGCGACCTCCTTCTGCTCCGAACGGGATGCGGATCTCTATGGTGCCGTTGCTGTCATGGATCCTGTAACCGCGGTGATTGGCCACACACTGGGTAATGTAGCTCCCCCCCACAGCCACCTTCACACTCTTCTGTATGAGTGGGGGCAGCACCAGGGGGGGCAGCAGCCAGGGTAAAGTCCATTCAATATCTGCTCCATCCTCACTGCCCTGAGCTGGGGGGGTTAAAGCAGCGTTAGAGAAGTCTGGATCAAAAACCCAGAGATGAGAGACTGGAGCTCATGAACATTTCAACTGAAACAGTGAGCTGGAAGTTCCAGTGCAAAAATCAGCTTTGAGATCTACATCAGGAGAATCACAAGAGCCATTTGGACTTTCTGGTCCCAGTGACCACCTAATTTGTTTTAAGACCCCTTTTAGGTTGGATTTAACAGCATCTACTGTTGGAGGCAAATCCAACTGATCCTAACTGCTGCCTCATTTGTTCCAAGTCTCCTCCAATTCACTGTGATTAAGACCAATTACCACCTCATCAGTTGCATAACTCTTCCTGCCAACTGCAGTTGACTGCAATTATTTCTAGTCACTGCCTCACTAATCTGAGACCACCTGCCTTTTCTGTGTTTAGTCCTAATAACCACTTTGTTTGACCCTGAAACTCCTCCCACTGAATAATCCAGCCTTATTACCAGAAGAGGTGGTAATAAGGTTCCAAGACTCATCCCACCTTTCTTCAGCTCTTGTGAACAAACTGATGTTGCAGCATTGCTACAAATGTACTGCACTTTAACCTCAATGTGACAATATCGTACAGGTGGTGCAAGCCACTGATGTGTCCACTTTGAGCAGTGTCCACTGGTGCCTGTATAGGAGGGTAGTGCTGACCACCTCCACTGTAACATTACCGTCCTGCAGAGGAGAACACACACAGGTCAGTGTTAGTCATTCAGAATGAGCATGTGGATCACACGAACATTACAGGGTATTATGGTGCACCCCCTATGCTACGTAGTGTATTACAGTCTGTACTGGTCAGCAGTAGTGGAGTGTACTGATCTAGTAAAGCTGTCTTAGTGTTCACTTCTCTGACCTGTAGGATATACGCGAGTCTGGACCCATAAGCACAGCGTAGGACGATGCGAGTTGCAGTGGTGTTGATGCTGTATCCCAGCAGGTGCACCAGATTTACTGGAATAATCTCCTCCTTCAGTGGAGCCCAGCCCGAGTCTGTGCGCTCTCGGAGATCAGGCACACGGAACATCACACGCCATTCACGCAGTGAATCATCCTACACAGAACACATGTGAGCCTACCCGATCCACATAAGCCCATGTGATCCACCCAAGCCTACTCGATCCACCCAAGCCACAAGCCCACCTGATCCACTTAAACCCATCCAATCCAGCTAAGTGATGTGAGCCCACCCGAGCCAGCAAAGCCACGTGAGCCCACTTGATCGATGCAAGACCATCCGCTCCAGCTAAACCACATGAGTTCA
Organism: Acestrorhynchus altus; assembly: GCA_034509495.1. Lineage (NCBI taxonomy): Eukaryota > Metazoa > Chordata > Actinopteri > Characiformes > Acestrorhynchidae > Acestrorhynchus > Acestrorhynchus altus. Next base: position 7,445,068 of record CM067511.1, on the reverse strand, counting down.
CCTGATCCACCCAAGACCACTTGTTCCTGGTTTATTAAATAACACACAAAAAAAACCACACAAACACTTACCGCAGTTGTTTGGGTGACCCACTCAGTTCCTTTGTGATTAACAGGAGGAAGCCGTTTCTCAACAGAAACCTAACACACACATACACACACTTTAAACAGTCCCTCATGCAGCTCTATAGTTCCAGTGTTAGGGTGTGGGTGTATAGGGTGCCCTTTGCAACTGAACACACCTCCATGTAGTTCTTCTCACAGACAACCTCTCGGGGGCGCCATGGCTCTTCCAGTTGACATGACAGCAACAGAGGATGATGGGACATTTCTTCTCCATTAGCACCTTCATTCACAAACCACAGCATCAGACGGAACTCGGAGTCACCCTGCAACAGCCAATCAGAGTTGCCTTGCAATAATCAGCCAATCATTAACCCAATAACAACCAGCAAATCAGAGCCTCCCTGCAACAATGACAACTAGCCAATAAGAGTTGCACTCCAACAACCAGCCAGCTAATCAAACCCAGTCCACAAAACCAAAAACAAAAAATGCATAATGCTAAATCCCAACTGCAAATCACTACAATAACCTCATGACACAACAATGTTCCAATGTGGCAACAGCATTATACCATAACACACCAATAAACAATACCACAGTACCATAAATGTTACCTCAAAACCAGTATACAAATGTCTTGCCACAACTCACCAACAAGACTGTTACCAAAAAACCAGCACAACACCAATATTACTGCAACACCCTATAGCATAACACTGCAACCACACAATACCCTAATGGCACAATACTACAGTACCATAAAAACGCAACACCACACTGACCCACAATGTCATCAACAACATTACCATACCACCACAACACCACCTTAACACCTCAAGACCATTACTGCAATATGGTCTTTGAATAGATGGGTTTCTGTGCAGCGTCATCCCAGGCAGCAGAAACTATTCAGACTACAGAGAAGCAATGACAAGGAGCTGTGCAGTAAAACTGACCCATCCACAGTGAAGAGGGAGAACATTCAATATCCAGAGAGGATCACATCCCTTCCCCAAAAGTTACAAATCCAGAACTGAGAAGTAATTTATTGAGGTAATTTGGCAGTCCAAGCTACCAAAGATTCCAGCATAATTGGTCAGTCATTTCCTCACCGGCTCAGGTCATGCACAGGAGTTTACAGTAGCAGTCAGATTCAGTTGTGGTAAGTTGTAAAAATACCTTTTGTTATAAACATTTTACTTTGACTTAGTGACACCAATGATAATACCATGTTCATAGAGATACCATACTGATAGCCAATGCTTCATTTACATTTATGGCATTTAGCAGACGTCCGTATCCAGCGCGACTTACAAAATACTTCAAATAATCATTTATTAAAATGCAATGAAACAAACAGATTCAGCTCCAAAACGGTAGTTTATAACTGGGTAACAAGAATTGATAATCTGTGCAAAATCTACGCCTGTTTGAAATCTGACCAACATTATATTATTGCGATCAGCCATGTTATTACTGCGCTTTGCCCCTGATGCATGCAACCCATAATGTTCCTAAACAGGAAACCCATCTACAGTCAGGTCCCGCACTCCAGTGAAGGCTGTCCAATAGGAGAAGAGCTGAGGAACTACATAAAGTAGCTACATAAATGTTCTAATCTGACGTACAGAGAATGATTCAGCAGGTTAGGAAAGTGAGGTAATATACTTTCACAGGGAAACTGAGAGCTGATTGGTTGTGACTCACCCTGTTCTCCACAGCGCAGGCCAGGTAAGAAACGCGGAGCGTGAGGTCACCCCAGGAGTCCAGCTGCAGGGTGTACCCACACTCTGCTGCCCACTGACCCCAAACAGGTTGCATTCCAGACCCTCCTAACACACAGTGGGTTAAACTCAGTAACAGGCAGGGTGAGCATAATGAAGAAAAAAAATTGGTTCTGATTGGTTCAGGATGATGTCATTTATACACTGTACTCATCTGTAACTGACAGCCCTGTGAGGGGATTCAGATTATGAGAGCTATATTAGAGGTCACTGCTGTAAGGTTGGGGTTACAGTTACATTCCTGACAGCTGCAGGATATGTCAGTGATGCATGCTGGGTAGTTGAACAGTAATAAATGAATAAAATGTTTTTCCTGATATTTTGTTTTTAATATTCTGATGTTATAAACTAGTATACTGAAATGATCCATTATAATATAAACGACATTCTCTTTTTATTAAGATCCGTTAAATTCAGTCTGATCAGAAGGTCAGAATTAGACCAGGATCAGATGTTGTGTTGTGCAATCTGTGACCTGCTGACCAGTCTAACCTCCTGAACTCATTCTTCAGCTGATCAGTGTTTTCAAATGTTTACATTCCAAAACAAATCTGACCATCCCAGGTCAAACCTGAACATTAGACAGGCCATCTGATTACCTTCCACTTCAAACTTGAACCTGCTGCCCAGAAAGTGGGACTTAACAAACAGCCAGAAGTGTCGCCCACTGCATTCAGTCTTAAACATGCCTGAAAAACAGCATTTTAATTACTGATAAATGGTTAATTTTTGGCCTTCATGTGGTCTAATGCACTCGATTAAACCAATCCATTTAGGGCAATCCATTCCACATTACATGGTGGAGCAGTTCATTAAGGTGGGACGGGGCTTTCTAACATATAAACACATCTAACACAGAGAATTAGTAAACATTTGACAATAAAACCATGATATAACATGACTTACCCATCACTGCACAGTCATTCAGCGCTACGGAACACAATCCAAACAAAAATACACTGAAAAGAGAAAAACAGACATTTATTTCAGTGACATATAAATAAACTCAGCCCTGAAATCAACTCAGTTACACTTCAAACCGCTCACCAAATCAAATGCTTGTCATTCATTGTAAATAAGTGTGAATCTAAATAAACTGTTGGTTGAACTTCCACAAACTAAAGCTCCACCGCAGCTTTTCGTGTCATCCACACACCTGCTCAGGTGAGCCTCGCTAATTAAGCGGAGAACCACGTGACCACATGAGAGTCTAATATATAATAGAAACATACATATATAAATTATAACAAACGCGTTATATCAAAATAAAAGTCCGTTAGGTCATAAGAATGAAACAGAAAATTCATTAAAAAATTAAAATGTATATATTTAATGTAAAAAAATAAATAAATAATAAATCTTCAATTAATTTACTACCAGCATATTGAGTTATGTTTAGTTCATTTGCCAGCATTGTTTTAGTAAATATGTATGTAAATGAATAAACTGTAACTGGGAAGTTTGTGGAACACTGAGCAGCCTAAATGAGTATTTCACAACCCAGATAGTAATGAATGTGTGGCCCAAATGGGTCCCACATCTAAGACTGATGTGCCAAAAGTTGCCCAGACCCTAATGTGTCTGCTATCTGGGAATGTATAAATATAGAAATGTGCATATAAAAAATAACAAATAACAAAAAATAACAAAAAAATATAAACAAATATATCGTTTTTAGAAAATAACACACATTATTGGAACAAGGTGTAATATTTTCTGTATATTCACAAAAGAATTGTAACTATGCAAGAAAACACATTGAAGTGCATAAATGAGTAATTTAGAATATATGCATATAGAAACGTGCTTATATAAATACAAACGTAACAATTTATATGAAGATAAATATCTGTCTTAGAATAGTTTTATGTGTAATATTATTTTGTTTTTATATTTATTGAAAAATAATATCATGAAATATTATTGAAACTATGTGTAATATGTTGTGTATAATATGTTGTGTATATATTTAATCACTAAAGCACATCATGTCCTCATTAGGGAGTAACATTTAAGTTCATTTAAGTTACTCCCTAATAAGGACATGATGTACTTAAGTGATTAAATAAAGACTTCTTCAGCTTTATTGATGTTTGGAACTATTCGTTACACCTTAACTGGCGAATCAGTTACACTGTAACAGCAGCACCATTTAAGGTGAAACATACTATTCCTAAAAGAAGCTGACCAATTGAAGCTAACTTATAAAGCTAACTTCCTTTTCGTAATATTACATTGACTTTATTATAACTAATAGAGGATTGTTCCTTTCGCCTTATTGACTTTCTACGTCATTTAACGTGACTCCGCTAATCACGTGACCAGCTGACGTCAACACAAACAAATATGGAGGCGGTGGTGGACGAGGTCGTAGCTCCTGAGGATCTGGAGGTAAAATATTCATGAAATGCTTCGTAGATGTGTAAAATAACACATTAACGATAAATATTAGACCCACGCGGTGTAGTTAACAGGAGTGTCTGGTGTTCATAAGCTGTGCGTAAGTGTTTGTTTGGGATTACTGAACGTAGTTAATGATCTTGCTTAAATAAACGTTACAGAAGTTTGAGAAGAAATATAAGGCAGAGCTGGCGAAAGGGAGTGTGTCCAAAGACACCAGATTCGAATACGCGTGGTGTCTGATTCGAAGCAAATCCGGCGCTGATATCAAAAAGGGCATCGATATGCTGGATGGTGAGAAACACACACAAACACACACACACACCAGACATTCAGTGTGCACATTCGCACTCCATTTCACACTGGCCACTTTATTGGAAACGTCTACCTTGCTCTTCCACTCCCAGGCCACTTTAATGCAAACACCTACCTTGCACTTTCACACACTGGCCACTTCATTGGAAACACCCACCTTGCGCTTTCACACACTGGCCACTTTATTGGAAACACCTACCTTGTACTTCCATACACTGTGCACATTTTTTTGCAAACACCTACCTTGTGCCTGTCCAGATATTATTGGGGTGGTGGCCTTTTGGAGAAGAGCAGCTTTGTGGTCAAAGACAAACCCGGGATGATCAGCAGGTGGAGCCACAATCTCAAAATGAACATCAGGGTCATGAAGATATAGAGGAGTTGTTTCTGATAAAGTGGCCGGGGTGTGGGGGTTATGTATGTAAAATGCTGAACGTTTGAACGATCTTCCTACAGACCTGATTCATAAAGGGACCAAAGATGATCAGAGGGATTATTTGTTCTACCTGTCCATTGGAAACTACAAACTGAAGGTGAAGTTAATCTCCAAAGAGCACCATGTCAATAAACCTGACACGATCCCTGACCCTATCTCTTGTTTCACCTGTTCAGGAGTATGAGAAAGCACTGAAGTACATCCGGACTTTGCTAAAGAATGAGCCGGGGAACACACAAGCCCTGGAGCTGGAGAACCTAATCAACAAAGCCATAAGGAGAGGTCAGGATGCAATAAAGCTGATGGCTGGGGTAATGGGTGTGGTTCAGTGAGGTGGTTCTCCATGATAGAGGTCATGTAACGTAAAGAAGTTCTCATCCAGCTCTGCAGCCTTCCTGCATATGACCTCCACAGCAGTAATGTTACTGAAAACTATCAGAAACACAATCTGGTAGGTAGTTTGTCTTTTGATAGTTTTTGATGTGCTTACAGAGAATCTCAGGATAGAGTTAATTTTAATTCACGTGATGTGACTCTGCGCTAGCAATTCTGGACAAGGGCTGCTGTTGGCACATTCAAGCTGTGTTTTCTAATGCAATTTTCTTTGGTCTTTTGTCTGCAGACGGGCTGGTTGGCATGGCAATCGTGGGAGGAATTGGGCTGGGTGTGGCTGGGCTGGCCGGTCTGATTGGTTTGGCGGTGGCTAAGAAAGCAGGGTGAGGAGACAGACGAGGTGATTGGCCAGGGGGAGCCCGTCTGGGAGGTGCCACAGCAAAAAGGACTGTGTCCAGATGTGGGTCCAGCTGAACCTGCGATCCATTAACACAGTAAAGCCTTACTGCTCATTTATACTGAACTGCAGCACTGAATATTAGTCTTGCTTTAGCTTAGCTCACATGCTAAACCCTGGAGTGATGTACTGAGCATGTGCAGAAGGAGAGAGCGTACTCTTACAGTCTGGTTGTTTTGACTGGTGATCTGTGGTCAGTTCAGTGTGATTATAGAAGCTCAGTTTGGGGTTTGGCTGATTATAATCTGCAGTTACTGAATAATAAACATAAACACTATTTATATTTCAGTATTTACACGTTTGAACAAATGAAATCCTAATGATTTAAAATGTGTTCAAAGTTGAATAAATGTTTTCCTTACTGAGTCCCTACGTTTATCTCAGAGTTTGTGTCTAACTTCACAGATTTTCCCTCAACTTATGTCATGTACACTTAATTACTTTAACTTATTTACCTTTTTATTCACCTTACGCAAACTTTCTTTATCTAATTTAATTTTATTTGAATTATCTTTTTGCCTTTTTATTTGACTTTTAATTTTACAAATATGCTTGTTCTCTGTTGGATTTTTGGGGAAAGGAGGACAGTATTACTGAATAATTAGAGCTGCTTCAGTCTGTACAGTCTAACAGTAGGGCTTCAGTTTTAAATTGTTAGTTCAGATAACTGATATAAACTGTTACAAATAGATATCTGAGTCTATTCAAAATTACTGAGCACCACCACACTGTTTCAGATGACACCAAGTATGTCCTCTTTTCTGTTCCACCTTGATGCAGCAGTTTTGGTGGAGTGCAAAGGTTTTGGTACCCCAATCAAAATGACTGTTGGTGTGAATTTTGGACACTCCAAGACATCTAAACATCACAGATTACTTTTACTAAGACCTCAGAACTTAATTTAATAATTCTCATTAGGGCTGTAGCTTGTTCGCAGTCATGGTTAGGCAAGACCAGGTGAAAGACACCTCTCAGAGGTAACTGTTCGTATGAGCGATAGAAAGATTGATCAGACTTGGAGAGGTGGACCGCTGTTCTAGTGTGCAGCAACTCCTGAATTAATATCATGTTAATGGAAGAGTCGTCAAAAAAACATATTTCCTACATTCTCTACGAAGCCATTTTTTCAACGGAACATCTAAACAAGCCTGATGGGTTTAGGAATCAAGTTCTGAAACAAGATTTAACAGAACGTTTGGCCACAATGAGCAGATATATATTTTAAGGTAAAAGAACACTTCTTACACTTATTCACTCATTACGCAGTTCTGTTTAATCTCACTTTTATAATAAATTCTGACTAATTATAATTATTATTGTTGTTGCTGGTATTTTGGTGGTTGTTGTCTTCTCTGCTGTAAGTAAAGAAGAAACACAGTGCTCTTCCTCATCCAGCAAGAGATACAAGTTAATACAAGGAAGGTGTGTGTGTGTGTGTGTGTGTGTGTGTGTGTGTGTGTGTGTGTGTGTGTGTGTGTGTGAAAAGTGAGAGTGACCTGCACTGACCTTGGTTATCAGCTGAGCTGATTTAACCCTGAATGTTTTTCTGAAACCCTTAACACTCAAATATTAGCTTTCACTCTTATGCAAACTCACCTTTTCATTTAACTCACACACACACACACACACACACACACACACACACACACACCTGATCTGGGCTGCTTAACCACAGTGTTCATGCTCTTATCTAACAAACTTGATTCTGACTTCTAGCTGATATTGAACCCAGCATTAGGCCAGGTAACCAGCTCCCGGCACACCTGGACCAAGGGACCTGCTCCTGGAACCTAACACACTGCGAGCTGTGTGGACTCTCCACTGAAGTTCTACAAGTTACGCGGTGCTTCAATAGTTCTTGTTTCTGAATTTGTTTCAGTGCTTTAACATCTACTGCTGTCAGTAACTCACCAGTGGAACTTCTACTGGAGAGAAAAACAGAATCTGTGCCTGGTTTCTCCATCACCAAGGAAACACAGCCACCATCAGAGGAATGAAGCAAAGGCAGATGTCTGGCTTTAGTGTGTGTTTGAACTTAATGAGACCTCATCAGCAGGCTGATCACACGCATACAGGCACACACACATACACACGCACAAGCGGAAACCCTTTCAGAAAGGCATCAGCAGTGTTCTGATCCTGATGAACATTGAAGTGACTTCATGTTTAGTTTCAATTAGTGTTTTCTTTTTCACTTTAACAGTTCAATACAGTATAGTTTAGTACACTATAATTACAGTTCAGTATAATTATACAATTATAATTTAGTTTAATAGCAGCATACAGTATAATACAGTATAGTTTAGTGCAATACAGTAGTTTAATATGTTAGTACACTGTTTTACACAGTTTAGTATGCTTTAGCAAAGTACAGTGCAGTTAAGTTTAGTACTACATTATATTTTGGTTTAGTAGAGTTTAGTGTAGTACAGTTTAATACAGTTTAACATACTACAGCGTGGTTCAGTACTGAAGAGTTGTTCAGTTTAGTATAGTACCATATAGTTTAATTAAGTGCAGCACACATTTTATCATAGTACAGCATGGTTTAGAAACACCTCAGACATGGTCAGTCATTATTTGGTCATTACTGTACTTCTGTTGTTCTTCCACTATAGATTTGTTACTTAATATAATCTAATAATTGGGTGTGTGTGTGTGTGTGTGTGTGTGTGTGTGTGTGTGTGTGTGTGTGTGTGTGTAAAAGTAGATTAAGTCACTGACGCTAAAACTACACTCAGCAGAATGAATGATTAATAATCAATGAGTGAATAATTAATGTCAACAAGGTCATGAGGTATGTGATAAATAGTTGACACACACAAACACACACACACACACATGCATGCACACCCTGACTAAATAGATAGCCCTGAATACACTCTTCTTTTGGAGGAGGACTAACATAAAACACTCATTAAGGTCAGCTGTGTGTATGCATATATTTGTTAATTTATTCTTTTTTATTTGCCTTATGAAACAGACACACACACACACACACGTGTGTTTGTAAATCTGAGTGAAATAGCAGGAAAATTGTTTTTGATGTGTCTCAATTGTGTACAACACTAATACTAACTAGTGTTTAAACATGTAATATAGACTAAAGTGTGAAAGTTGAGTATACTCAAACATTCACAGTGCATACATTGAGCATGGTTTTCACCCACACTATTAAGATTAGTATATAGTCTATACCTTATACTACTGGTGTGTACTAATGTGCCAAACCTGCACTATTAAGATTAGTATATAATCTATACCTTATAGTAATAGTGTACTAACCTGCCAAACCCACACTATTAAGATTAGTATATAGTCTGTACCTATAGTCTAGACCAGATACCCACACACAGACAAGGTGTTTGCCACCGAAACATGTTTTTTTTCACTGTGTTCTCTCCCCAGCAAGAGTCCCCCAAGCAAGTGAGAGCCGCTTGCTTTAAAACTATGGGTGTGTCTGTGGCTTCAGGTGCCACGTAGTCCGGGTAGGCCAGGAAGAACATGGTGGCCACATATCAATGACTTCAAAAGTTGGTCTGAAAGGGAAGTCATAGCTTCCTCTAAAACACCGAAAAACATCTTTATGAGTTATAAAACAGTGGCCTCTGAATAGTAAAACTTTCTCCTTTATTGCAGGTCGATGGACTTGTAATCCTAAACAAAGTACACAGTTACATTTACAGCCTCATCCAGAATGACTTACAGATATGATGGAAAGTTTACATACCCTCATCATGGACGTGAAGGTTAAGGCAACACTGGACTTGGAGGAAATCAACGCGACTCAAAAATATCCATACAGCACTAATATTTGCCATCAACAGCTTTTGTCAGGACTCTGGTTGGACTTCTGGTTGCAGAATTGAATCAATTATCAGTAAGCCTCAAATCAATTTGAGTAATTACATTTTGAGTTCAATTGCATTTGTTGATCAGATCCAACATTTAATCACAGGGTCTAAATAGGGCCAGTCAGCTTAATGTCTGTGTTATCCATTCCACACCACTTCTGTGTGTTTGCTGTCATTATCTAACAAGTAACAGGTGAGTTTAATCAGATGTGCTTGAACAGGAAAACAGGAACACAAAACTCTGGTCCTCCAGGATTGGATTGGAACTGTCTAGCTGATGGTTTGAGGTTCTGCTGAAGTATTCTGGTACATTTGTCTTTCTTTATTATTCCTTCCACTAGATATAATGAGGCAGTTCCAATGAGCAGCCTCACAGCATCTGGCACTTTTACTCCTCCAAACATCTTGGTGTCGTCTGGTCATAACATGTTCCTCCAGAAGGATTTTTTCTCCATGGAGTTCAGCTGCAAATACAGTAATAGTTGAGTTTGAATGTGTGGTTTTGGAGGTGGAGCTTCATTCTAGGAGGGCAAGGTTGAAGTCTATGGTGATATAAAACTCTCTTGTCTGTAGATAGTGAAACTGTTGTTAAAGCAGCTTCCAGTTCATGGCAGGTCTGAGTGTTGGTAGTTCTTGGGTTGTTCCTGAACCAGTCTAATGCACACTGATTCCAACTGATCCACTTTAATCCAGACTGACTCAGATTAATCCTCACAGATCTAGACGGAGCCACACTCCTTCAGGCTGTCCCATACAAATACAGACTGGTCCAGGCTGACACAAATGGATCCAAACTAATCCAGCCTGATCCAAAAGAATCCACAATGATCTAGACCAATCCGAGTAAACCCATGCTGACTCAAACAGACCAAACTTGTCTACACAGATACAACCAGATCCACACTAATTCACACTAGTGCAAACTGATTCAGATCTGATCCACACTAATGTAAACTGATCCAGACTGATCTAAACTGATTCATACAAAACCAGACTGATCCACACTAATGCAAACTGATCCAGACTAACCAAGACTGATCCACAATAATGTGAACTGTTCCAGACTAATCCAGAGTGATCCACACTAATGCAATCTGAACCAGACTCATCCAGACTAACCCAGACTGATCTACACTAATGTAAATTGATCCAGAACTGATCCAAACCGATTCAGACTAACCCAGACTGATCAATGCTAATGCAAACTGATCCAGACTGATGCACACTAAAGCAATCTGATCCAGACTAACCCAGACTGTTCCACACTAATGTAAACTGATCATGACTAAGCCAAACTGATTCAGATTAGCCCAGACTGACCAAAAAAAGTCCAAGCATATCCAAATTGATTCAAATAGATTCACTGACCAGTGGTCATCTCTGCAGTGGGGTGAGTGGAAGTGTTATTCAATCAGAGAACAGCACAAAGTCTACACTGACCTTAGATCCATAAAAAGTTATTAAAATTTGCAACAATCCAGAATCATCTAAAACACAGTGACAAGACTGGAGGAAATAATCCATAAACACATGAAGCCATATAAGCCACTTCTCTCAGAAACTCATAAAACAGAAGCTCATAAAGCATAGACTCCCCATCAGCATTTTCACAAATTCAAGTTCAAGTTCAAGTTTATTTAAAAAAGCTCTTTTCATAACAGGTGATGTTATAAACCAGATCCAGGTCTGAACCCCTGAGAGAAGGAACCAGTGGCAACAGTGCAGGAGGAACTCCTTCAGATCCAGAGAAAGAAAATTTGATTGTAACCAAGACCCAAAACAACAAAATTCCATCTATGTTCAACACAAATGATGAATTGGTGTATAGATTTTCATTGTTCCAACATCAAGCACATTTACTGTAAGGGTTCAAAACTGCCTCAAAACAGACCCAAACTGATACAAATTGACCCAAACAACCCAGACCTATGGAAATCTACCCAAACTGACCAAAGCCAACCCCCAATTAGCCAAATGGATCCAACTTAATGCAAGTGGACTAAAAATAAAACCACACTGATCCAGAAGATGATGGATTCACACTGATCCACACAGATCCTGACAGCTGCCACTTGACCAACCTTCACTGTTGAAAAGTGTAAGAAAAATGTCGGTTGTTGCTTCAACATTGAAAAAATAGTTAAATAATGTTTAAAGTTAAATTGAAAAAAAAAAAAATTAAAAAAAATAAAAATCAAGAAAATAAAAAAATCTTGTTGCTATATCAATGATGATTCACTTTTCAAAATCAAAAGTAAATAAAGGCTCATTTTTGATTCAACCATGACCATGACATTTTTTCAATGGTGAATAATTGGTGTCATGTCAGTGGGGAATCCACAATGATCCTGACCAAACCAAATTAATCCTAAAGAATCCACACTGATCCAGACGGATTCAAATAGATCCACATTGATCCCATTAACGCTGTTTTACACACACTGATGAACAGTCTGAGCAAACTGATCCACGTTACTGCAGACTGATGCAAATGGATCCAAACTGATTAAAATAAAACAATCTGCTTTAACACTTTAATCTGTATGATATTTATATGTATGGACTAAAATATGAAGTGAAGAAAAAGTGAAGTGCAATAAATAATGTGTGCAGTGTGTGTGTGAGATGTGTGAAGTGTGTGTGAGGTGTGCATTAGAGGTGAACTGCAAATGATGGCGGTTATTTTTATTTGGATGTTTTTGAGAAGCACCTGGGTAATTAAACAGGTGTGGTTTAAGGTCTTTGTGTGGTGTCCTCTGTACTGTCCTATACTGTAATACACTCATATCTAATGATCTCTTATCTGAGTATGGGACACCACCCTGTGTGTGAACTCTTTATAATTTACTGATCTTTATCATCTACTGAATACAGATCAAACTTACGTAAAAAGTCTTACGTAAATTATAAAGTAAATAATACTGTGTAGACATAAATGTGTTCATGTGAAAGTAGCACTTAAATACTCACCCTGATTTTATAGCAAATCCATACATAATCGAATCTCATTTAAATGTACCTATTAACATATTAAAATACCACATTACCATAAACATTAAACATCTTTTTCAGAAAGTCTTATTTTACATTTATATTTTATAACTGAATTTATAAAATATACATTTATTCAACTATTTCTTTGCACTCTGGCTGATTATGTTTTAGTTCATTTGGAAAACTTTCTTTCCTATTTCACATATTTTATCTGTATAAACAATTCCATTCAAACATTTTAGACACCAGTGAGAATCCAAAGGAAAGTCTCCTTATCTATAAGTTTATTTACACAGTAAAATGGTAATATTAGAAACAACACAACTAACATTCCTACATCACTGTGTTTATTAAAACATCTCCAAAGTTCTCCTCATTGGAGTCCAGTATTATTTCTCATTAGTGTTAATATTACTGCTCATCCAAGACCTGGTTTGGTAAATCAGTGCTTAGTGGTGATTAAATATAATTTCGTTTCATTTAAAGTTCTTTAAAATGTGGTAAATGTAAGTATCCAATGAGTGGACAATGTGTTACTGTCTGTGATAAGTGAAGCTTTACTTGATTTAATTTGATTGAAAATTGATTACATACATTTTCTGCTGTGATGTTTTTGTGATGATTTTGTTTGATATTTGACATTTATATTTAGGTTTCTTTCCTTTTTCTTTTTGTGTAACTTTCCCTTGTTATTATTAAACTCTTTTTGATCTTGTCATTTTACAGTCATGTTCTGTGATGCCTTTTGAGATTATTATTATTATTATTATTATTATTATTATTATTATTATTATTATTATTATTATTATTATTATTATTATTATTATCACTGACTTTACTGACTGTACCATGGTCAGAAGAAACAGATAGTTTATATTTATGTATTGTAAATTTAACAGCTTCACTGATTGGTCCACTGTTTCTTTGAGAAGCAGATTGTAGAAACTGAAATTACTCAGCTTTAGCAACTTATTTATTTAGTTTATTTTATTATTATTTATTTTAGTTCTCCACATTCCCTTCCCACTCCTCCACATCACCTCACCCCACCCTGGGTAAATGATGGGTTAAAGATTGACAGAAGGGCTGATTGTGTACAGCCAATCCTTTATTAATGATTTATTGGATTGACAATTTTTATCTTTTTTATCCCACCTCTTGTGTGTGTGTGTGTGTGTGTGTGTGTGTGTGTGTGTGTGTGTGTGTGTGTGTGTGTGTGTGTGTGTGTGTATGTGCAATGTAGGACAGTAGGACACTGCGGTTCGCTCAGCAGGACAGATTCCTATAAACATGTGGAAGAGAGCTTCCTCTTCTGAGTGGGAAAAGTGTGGGGGGATTCAAAGAAGAGTCTAAGAGCAGAGTGGAGCTTCAGATCTCTGAGCTTGAGTGAAGGGAAGGATGAAGCAGGTTTTGCAGGTGTGTGGTCTGGTTTTGGGTTTTCTGGGCTGTGTGAGTGCTTTTGTTACTCTACACATCAGCACCTGGAAAGAGTCATCTGACTTTGACAATGTGATCATCACCTCCAAACTGTTTGAGAACCTGTGGATGTCCTGCGCTGAAGATTCCACAGGAGTTTATAACTGCTGGTACTTCCAGAGTTTACTCGCCCTGCCAGGTAAGAGCCCAGCAGAACCGCCTGTAGCAATTCAGCAAAGTGAATAAACACACTGTCATGTTTTGTTGGGAAAAAAAATGGAAAAACAATGGAAAACCAAAATGCGATTTCTACATTTCTACAGTACCAGTCAATTTTAGACACACATATACTCTTCAAGCTTTAAAGGAAAACCTGAATCATATGTTGGTCCACTTCTGTATAAACCCAATGGATACATTATATTACAGTGTACACAATATATACTGTAGTATACAGTATGTTGTAGTAGTACAATATATACACCATATTGAGACTTTTCATGCCTAAGGACCTGTATGTAGTCTCACAGCAATGTTCCACAGTCTAGTGGAACCTTTTCTGGGCGGTAGTGACAGTTACTCCACCAAAAACAGGATAAACTCTTTTTACATCCTTCATTTCAGACAAAACAGTGAATGATCAAGTGTCATATCAACATCAGAAAGTAGCATCAAGTCATTGTTATAGTAGGTCGACAGAATAAGACCTGCCATTCGTGTCTTTAGCTGAAAGGTCAGGTTTGGGGCTGTGCTCAGTGAATAAATATCTAGACACTCAGGACACAAGATGTCCTACAAACATGCTGCAAATCATGTGTCTAATCATGTGGCTGCTTTTAAAACTGAACTGTAAATCTTCACTGCAGCTCCAACTTCAGCATTTTCTGGGCTTCTGTCCTACAGTGCAGAGATCAGGTCTTCACAGTAATTAGTTTTAATAATTCAGTTTCCCATTAATATAAATGATAAATGTCAAGATCTTCAAATCTCTAGTGGATACATTCCAAACAAACCTTCTGATGCTCAAACAAATTAACAACGAGTGTAAATCAAGCACGACCAGAGTATATACAGGTACATTTATTTAGTGCTTAATTAGGGTTTAACAGGTATCTGTTACGTGCAGAGTGAAAAAGGGGCTTTAATAAGGGGCTTAGGCAAAAAGGGGAAGTCCAAAACAGTCCAGGTCAATACTAACAAGGCAATATAAGAACAGGAGCACATACCAATGGGCGAAATGTCAAAAAATAGGCAAGTGTCCAAAACCAATAAGTCCAAGAATAAAGGGCAATGTAAAAACAAGGTTGAAACAGGTCATACATGGAATAAACAAACGACAGATAATGGAATGCAACAGGGAGACAAACACAAAAGACAGGGTGAACACAATCAGTAATCAGGGACTGGGAATGGTAGGGAATCATATGACTACAATCTGGAGTCTTATGAACAGCATGAGGATTCAGGGAATCTGTCATCTTTGAGAAGTACAGGAATTGTGACAGTACCCCAGGGAGATCTGGGACCTTAGAAAGAGGGCAACCATGACAATGCACCTCCATGCCCCTGGAGGAAGCATAGGAACCCGCCAGATGGACCCCTGAGCTGATGGAAGACTGGGCAGGAGGAAGAACACCTGAGCAAAGAGAATGAAGTACAGGACAGGAAATGGAGACAACGACTCTAATACAGCCCCTATGTCAAGGTGCAGGTTTGCCTGGGAACCACGTGTGGAAGTCCACAAGGAGCCCAGAATCCAACACGTCCACAGCAGGGAACCAACAGCGCTCTTCATAACCATAACCCTCCCAATCTATGAGGTATGTTCGCAGGTTCATCTGCTCACTCTGACTGTCTGCGGCTGATGCCCAGAACACTTACATTTACCCCCAGGTGTTTGAAGAATGCCCTCCGTACGCTGGACATAAACAGGGGACCTCTGTCAAACAAGATTTCTTCTGTGATGCCATATGTGGGTGTAAAGAGCAAAAGCAGTGTCCATAGCTGTGGGTAAAGTAGGGAAGGGAGGGAACTTGACACTGAGGAAGAATCTGTCTAGAACAGTGAGTGTGGTGGTATTACCCTTTGTGGAAGGTCTGTAACTAAATTTACTGCAATGTGAGACCATCAACTGTTAGGTACTGGTAGGGCATGAGGTTTCAAGCTGGCTAGGTCTTGGGAGAAACCTCAAGGGGGTTATAATTGGAGCTGCTATACTGCTTAAATTGCAAAGGAATCATCTATAGAAGTTGACAGAGCCCAAGAACCTTTGCAAATCTTTAATAGATGTACTAACAAGAAGCATTTTCCATTCATCAACCTTTCAGATGCAAACTAGCATTATGCAAGTCCAGTTTGGTGAAATATTTAGCTCCTCTTAGTTGTGGAATGAGAGGAGGACATTTCTTAGTTTCATTGTTAAGGGCTCAATAATCAATGTATGGCCTTAGACCACTATCCTTCTTTTTAACAAAGGAACCTGAGGCAGCTGGTGATTTAGATGCACGCACGAATGCTTCCTCAACATACTCCTTCATTGCCTTCTCCTCCTCCTGTGATACTGGATAAATAGGATCTGGCAGGAAGAGCATTGTCCATGAGATCTATTGCACAGTCACATCAGCAATGAGGAGATCATTCTGTGGCTCTCTCTTTGCTAAACACCTCTAGGAGGTCAGAATAAACTCTGGGGACTTTGACAATACATTTGGTTTCTGGACTCTCTACAGAAGTGGATCCAACTGCTATTTTGTTTTTGGGCATACACTTCTCCTTACTGTCAGATGTCCAGGACAGAATGTCGCTTGAGACTAAGAAATGACCAGGTTATATTTCTCCAACCATGGCAGACCTAATATGTGGGAACAGTCGGAACTGGGGAGCACGAAGAAAGAGATGTTTTCAATGTGAAGGAAGCTGGCTGGAAGGGTGAGTGTTATGGTGCGATCAAAACGAAGGTTGTGGAGCTCAAAAGCCCACAGCCTGCTCTGCACATCAACCTTCCCAACTTTCCATGGCTATGGTTACTAGACTTTTATGTATTACCAATCCAACCTTGAGAAAAACAATCACAAGTTTAAGCTCTCGTGGAGTTTTTTTCCACTTCGCATGTCCTGAAGGATAGTATGCTTCATCTTCAGATTAATATGAGACATTAAATCTCCTATGCTGATCATTTGCAGGGTCCTATGCAATGCACATAGTGAGGATATAGGGTGGTCCAGCTCTGCACCTAATTCAAATAGGTCCAGTTCCAGAGTTTGTCAGATTATGTTTATGGTTCAGCAGTTCCAAGATGAACTAAATTGATCATATGTTTTTCAGTAGTGACTAAATCACTACACTAATCCAAAAAAAGCAGTGATATTCATAGCTTTATGAGATACATATTAATATATTTAAAAGTAGGTCAGCATATCGTCACTGTTGCTCAGAATAAAGAATAGATCAATAGAAATTCTCCAAAATGGTAAATCTGTTTTAAAATCTGACTTCCATTGAAGGTTAAGAGAATGTTTTCTTCTGTAAAGTCACTGTTATATTATATCTGTACTTTTGACTAATGCCAGCCCAGCTAATGTCAATGTTATCATTAGATCCTATTATTATAGGATTATAGTCACTATGCAGATGCAGGTCCGATACTGGGTTTTTTATTGTCCAGACCTGGATTATCCATCTCTGTTGAGAATAAAGAATCCCGATTCATTCATTGGAGCTCCTGGACGTCACACTGAAAACAGAATCTAAGGCAAAAAACTTTCATTGAAAGTGATCAAAGCAGTAACGTTTGTGATTAAACATTTTGATTAAACATTTTGAATAAACACTCTGATTAAACACTCTGATTAAACACTGAGGGTTTATAAATGTGATCTGAGGGCAGAGGGGAGGGTCCTAGGCTGGGGGACATTAATCACAGAATTTCAAAGACTTCCCCCACATTAGCAGGCTGTGTTCAGAACCTCACTGGGCTTCTAAACTGCCCCAATTTCACGCTTGTTTGGGACTAAAGCGAGAAGAACACAAACTGGACGAGAGTTTCAGAGTTGAGGCTGAAGCTGAGGGTTTTGCTCACAGCTTTAATTCAGTATTACAGTTACTGTTCCTAAAGCTGTAGTTTAAAGTTGTAGTTTTGGTTTAACAGCTGTAGTTAATGCTCAGTGTGGAGTAATTGTGGAGGCGATGGACTCTGTGCAGCCAGTTCGGGAGGCCCTGGCCCTGATGATGGGCTTTCTGGGCTGGGTATTGATTGGTGTTTCATTGCCCAACCGCTACTGGAGAGTGTCCACTGTTGATGGCAACGTGATCACCACCTCCACTATCTATGAGAATCTGTGGATGTCCTGTGCTACAGACTCCACTGGAGTCCACAACTGCAGAGAGTTTCCATCCATGCTTGCACTGTCCGGTATGTGACCTGCAGCAGACTTCAGGCTGGGTGGTTCATTTGGCAGTATTTTGACCTTATTTTTATCTTATTTTTATTTCTAATTAAAGTTAGTATTACTCTCTCTGAATTATTAATTAGCATTAAGGTTAATTTATTTATGAAATATTTTGTATTAAATGGTTATTAAAGTCTTTAGGATTCACTATGACCTCAACAAATTATTTCATCTTCATTTTCCTGTCACTTATACTATCACTTATGTTGTTTCTTGAGAAGATACTTCTCTATTTGAAATGCATTATCAGTACTTTAAAGAAGGAACTTCTACTGTAATGTGACAAATTTATTATAGATGCTGTGTTGAAGTAAACATGCCTGTTTCAACCGAATATTTTGTTTAAATTCCTGTTCCAATTTTTTAACTGTCAATCTTTTTCTATTAAATATTTTGTTTAACTTTGCATCTTTTCTATTGGAAGTGTAATTAAGCTTTTCATTTTTTTCTCTTTTTATGTACCTCATTATGGAAACTGAAAGTGCTGTTAAACTGTTCATAATTGTCTGATAAATACTTTTTTACTGATGTAAATATGGTTAAACTGTTCATATATTTTGGGGGAAATATTTTAGTAAAATGACTATTTACATTGAAAGCGTTGTTAAACAGTTAATTCATATTTGTTTGTTAAACATTAAATTAAAATCTGCATCTTTTCTTTTGAAATTGTTGTTTTTTATATATTTCGTATTTTCATATATATTCTGTTACATATTTTGCTAAACTAACCAGATTATTCACTAAAGTGAGGTTCAACTATTCCTTTTTATTGAAAGATTAAATTGTCATTGCATCTTTCTCTGCTGAATATTTTAACAACCATCTTTTTTATTGAAAGGGAGGTTAAATGTTTGTCCATTTCTTTCTGTTGAATGTGTCATTTTCTTTGACCATCTTTTCTTTTCACACAAAATATTTAGTTTAACTCTGTCTGGTTACGTAATAAACAGGTATTACAAATAACTGAGTGTGTATTTCTCTTCAACAGTTTTCAACACTTTTCTATAGAAAGTGAGATTGAACTATTGTTCAAACTTTCTCAGCTAAATTGAAGTAGAATTGTCTGTACTGTTCATGTTTTGTGAAACTGTCCATATTTTTGTTTTGAAAGTGTTGGGGTTTTTTTTCTATTTTTTTATTTCAGGTTATATCCAAGCATGTCGTGCCCTCATGATTGCATCTATAGTGATGGGAACGTTTGGGCTGCTCGCCACACTGGTGGGCATGCAGTGCTCCAGAATAGGGGGAGAGAATTATGTCCTGAAGGGAAGAATCACTGCAATTGGAGGAGTCTTCTTTATACTACAGGGTAAGAGCTCCCTCTGGAAGCCGAGGGGATGCCTGCATTTGTCTCTGTAGGTGGCACTGACATTTACATGAACCTAAATCTCAGAAATGTCAAGAGGGCATGACAAGTTTATTCACTGAGAAATAAAAAAGGATTTTGTACTAGATGTGTGAAAGAGGGATTAACATTTTTTTATTAGAACAGACTGTTTTCACCCTCAGTGTTATATAAATGACTCAGTAAAGTGTTCAATCTGTAGGCCTGTGCACCATGATTGCAGTTTCATGGTATGCTGCCAACATCACCCGGGAGTTTTTTGACCCCCTCTATCCTGGAACTAAGTAAGTGTTTCTGGATAATTTTCTCTGAGCAATACCAAATGCATACTGATACAAATGCACTGAATAGCAGTATAAGATAATGTCTAGTATTTGATATATAAACATATAGAGTGGTGCACATTATTTGAGTGCACACTTTTTGAGATATGCACTAGTGCACATTATTTGATATATGCAATACTGCAAATGATATATACAGTAGTGCACATTATTAGACATTATTATATACAGTAGTGCACATATTAACAGTGACTGAATATTAATTTAGCATTTTAAAACTGTCTCTCGTATGTATAAATCAAACAGAGGTATTTTGTTCGTACAGGTACGAGATTGGAGAGGGTCTGTATATTGGCTGGAGTTCAGGTACGCTTGCTTTGATTGGAGGCTGCTGTTTGCTCTGTTCCTGTAAAGTGAAGAGGAAGGAAGAGAAGCTGTGAGTGATTCCCACACCCTGTTTACATCTTATCTTTCTGTTTTCACTACTGCCACCTTCACCGACTTGTACACAGGAAGCTTAGCCTGTGTACAGTTATATAATCTAAAGCAGGTGAGGGGACAAAGGTATTTTAACTGTAGCTGAGACTCTGAGAGTTAAAGGTTCTTCAAACTCAAACAGAAGGCTATTTTTCATCTGTTGTCCCTGGACAGATCTTAAAATTCAAGAATCAATGTTTTTTTGATCTGGTTCTGGTTCTTTAGACTGAGTAGGGTCTACTGTTTACAGTTTCAATAGGGTTAGTGGTTTCTACTGATTCACTAGGATCAGTGGTGGTTTGGATTTAGTAAAGTCAGTATTTCCCCAGACTCAGTAGTCAGTAGTTCTACAGGCTTAATAGTTCATAGACTTAGCAGGCCCAATGGTTCCTCAGATTCTGCAGAAACATGGTTTCTTTGACTCCATAGAGTTAATGCATCCTCAGACTCAGTAGGGTCTGGTAGGCTCAGCAGGGTTAAGGTTTCTCAGAGTAAGTAAAGCCAGTGCTTCCTCAGACTCTGTATGGCCAATGGGGTCTCAGTTTTAGTAGCCTCAGTGCTTCCTCAGACTCAGTAGACTCAATAATTCTTCAGACTCAGTAGACTCGATACTTCTTCAGACTCAGTAGACTCGATACTTAATCAGACTCAGTAGACTCAATGGTGTCTCAGACTCATCAGATTATGTTGTTTCTCTTAAGGTGCAAAACATGTTTTCCTCCACAGCCAGACTAATTTAGTAGTAGTGCTTGTTCACACAATGAAATTGACTCTATTACTCTCTTTCTCCTTCCTTCAGGGTTCAACATTACCAAACACCCAGCAGAGGTGCAGCGTTCACACACTCCACCCTATCCCGAGCACCCTCCAGCCAATACGGACGCAATGCATATGTTTGAAAAAGTTTCATTATAATCAAGTCAGTTCAACGAATGCTCTGCCTGCCACTGAGTGACCTGAACTCTGAATGTGATGCTGATGATGAAGACTAGTTGTAGAACTTCTGTTGAGGAAACTGATCTGAGCTGAACTGTGCGTTGAATGCTGAGCGAGTGGTCTGCGCTGAAGGACCTTGTTACCAAACTGAAGTTTCTGATTTTAGATTTTGAGATTCAGCTGATCTGCCTGGGTTTCTTCTAAACAAGCAAAGAGCCATGTAAGCATCCAGATGAGCTTTTGAGTCGTCATAGCTCTGTATAGAACCACTGCCCTTGAAGACTGTATATATTTACAGAAGAAGAGTTTGATGAAAGTTTATTTAGAAACTTTATTTTGTATAGAAAACTGAAAACAGGATTTTTAAAGTCAAAAACAGATTGTTGCCATTTATAAAGACTTTTTAAATGAGACTAATATTAAATGATCCATTTATTAAGATGATTTTAGTGAGATACTGGGGGTAAATGGGTGCTTAGCGATGAATACCTGTAATACTCTGTTTAAAAGAATTTTACATTCACTTTTAAAATAAACTGTATTTTTTCATATTTTGTATAATATATTTGTGTAACATCCAAATAGCAGATAATCATCATCATCATCATCATCATCATCATCATCATCATCATCATCATCATCATAATACACCATGGTATTTTATCATGTCAGTGATACCTTTAAACATTTTAGACTGAATAGTTCTGGAATATATATATATTGCACTTGCACTTCCTGAAGTTCCTCCATCATGTTTGGAAGAATGCGTGTTGTTGGCGTGGTGGGAGTCAGGGAACCTGTCAGTCCAAAATCAGGTGACCAATGGACTGATAAATGCTGATAAAGTCTTTTGCTTTTCATATCTCTTGTTTGCTCCTGCTTCTTGCTTCTGAGCTTTGGCACAATTTTCATGAACAAGGCGGCCCACATTGACTCTCCATTGGTCACCTGATTTTGGACTGACAGGTACCCTGAAACCTTTACTGAGACCTAACCACACCCACCCCACCTACTTTAAACATTCTTACAAACATGGTGGAGCATACAAACAGCAATATGTTTAATTGCTGAGTGATCTGTAGCTGTTGCACATATTTCTACTCATATCTCTTCTACTTGACTAGAAGCTTAAAAAGCTCACATTAGCGAGGTGAGCTAAATACTTATGCTTAATGTAACTAGTTAGCTAGTTAAGGTTCTAGGTAAAACCAAGTAGAAAATGGTTTGCATTAGCTAATTAGCCTCTTTAATTACTTTAACGGCTGAAATACTTCAAAGTTTAACATTTGTATAGCAACAAAACTTAACTTTAGAATCAACTTTTTGTTCCGTGTATTTACAAGACAAGTCTCTGATTAAACTCTGTAAAAATGTACAAAAGTATCTTACATTTTCCATCCTTTCTATAGACCATAACTTCAGTAATCATACTATCCAAGTTACATATTCTACATGCATTTCATTAATAAACATATGCTTTTGAACAGTTAAGCCTTCTAAATCACCATAACTTTCACATAACCCTGTCCAAGATTAAATGTAAGTGAATGCAAGCTCATTCATTCAGTGATAACATTCCACACAGCAGCACTTTGTAGTTGTATAATTTGACTGCCTTCTTTCACCCAGATCTTCAGTGGTGTGGACCCCACAGAGCAGGTACTGTGTGGGTGATGGGTCATTCCCAGCACTGCAGTGACCCTGACATGGTGGTGGTGTGTGGAACTGCTGTGTCTGAACACATGGACAGCAGTCTAATTATAGAAGTGCACAGTGCTCCTGTGTGGTCGGTGTAGAAGCAAGGAAGGGGTCACAATGTTGTGGTTGATTGTAAACCAGTGAATCAATTTCAGATAATCATCATGCTGTGATGTGACCTCTTGATGATGATGATGATTATTATTATTATTAATAATAATAATCTGCATTGGGGTGTTCTAAAACTTTTGACCGGCAGTGTACATTGCTTAAGCAGCTTCGGGGTCGCTTTTTAATATTACATCGTGCACTGAAGCAAAATGACCACTAGGGGGTGCTGTTCAACAAGGAATTCCCCATCTCCCGGAGTCAGTACCTCCCTGACGGACCGACAAGACTGATTCAGTTCGACCCGAGGAATCGAACGTATGATTCAACGATTGGTTTAAATTCAACAGACTTTAACGTGAAGCCAAGTTTTTTAACGAAATATTTCTATTAAAACGCAGTTCTGTCCTGTAACTGGATGTAATGTCGCCACTTCTTCATTAAAGGACTTGTTCGGGGATTCATAACAACAGACTGAACACATGCGGGACTGAAGGCGGATTCACGCGATATCGTGCTGTTTCTGAGATTATTCTGCCATTAGATGGTTTCTGAGTCGTTTTTCTGCAGAGACTCGGAGAAAGACTGCGCGGGGCAGCGTTATCGAAAAGAATCGAAGAGTCGGTTCACGAGTCGAGCGCTGGTGCGAGCAGCCGGAGCTCCGAGGCTTCGGGACTGTTAGTCGCGTCGCAGCGGCTTTAAGCAGGCGGTTCGGGGCTGCGTGACGAGGAGCCGAGCAGGGTTTGATGGATGAGTCCGTCTGCGAAGGTAACCGTGCTTTAACCGTCACCAGCTGACCGCTAGAGCGGCCGCTAAGCGGCTAACGGAGCGTTAGTAACCGTTAGTGTGTGTTTCTGTGTCAGTGAGGAAAACACACACACACACACACACACACACACACACACACACACACACCTCTGCCTCGAGCTCGACCCGAGCTTAACTCAGCCTGAAGCGGGGCTGTTACTGTTACTGCTGTTACTGCTGCTGCTGACGTTACTGACACTTGTTGCACAGTAACGCAACGGTACAGTGTTACAGTGTGTGTCCGTCACCACTGACCCCCTTAACCAGGGGCAGCTTTACACGGTCAGTGGTTTATGGTCATCAGGTCATCACCAGGGTGAGTGTGTGTGTGTGTGTGTGTGTGTGTGTGTGTGTGTGTGTGTGTGTGTTTACTCCAGTTTTAGATGTAAACAGGGAGTGATTTGATGCGAATATTGAAATAATTCGTGTCTGTGTGTGTGTGCGCGCGCCCGTGTGTGTGCCCCTGTGTGTGTGCTCCTGTGTGACCCTGTGTTTGTGTGTGTGTTTACTCCAGTTTCAGATGTAAACAGGGAGTGATTTGGTGTGAATATTAAAATAACTGGTCAGCTGTTTGGGAACCAGTGGTTGTGCTTCTACATCAGAGGTGTAGCCCCTTAATTTACTGTCCAGAATGAACAGAGGATCTTAAAATGTTCTGCATGTGATGTTTATAGTGCAAAGATCAAAGTTTCAAACAGAAAATCAGACTCTGCAGACTCAGATTTCTTTATAGTGTTGAGGCAAACCAGCGTCCTGACATCTACAACACAAATATAGCCGTTTTATTTATTGTCCAAAATAACCAACCTACACGTGGCTTCTGAATGTTTTATGTGATGTTGATGATGGTAAACTTTGAAAAGGTGTGTGTAATATTGATCACGGAAAAATAATTGTATGTTATTTTGCCTACTTTTTTTAACCATTAAAAGAGTTGGAAAAAACATCTCTTAGCACAAAACTTCATGTACAATTTTATCTGGAACGTTTTGTATCAAACCTCTCTAAGTCTCTTTGTTTACACTGTAAATGTTAAAAAATGTGTCAGAAGCTGGCCTCAGTGTTTGGAGTGTGCTAGCACTTGAAACACTGACACAGGATTCCTGCTTCTTTGTGGACTGTGATCTACTTTTAAATGTTTTCCAGGATTCTCAGAGGAAGCAGAGCTTATACTGGGAGTGTAGTCCATAGGTAAGCCTTCATATTCACTAATCCGGTCTTGGCCAGTGTTTGGATATGGATTAAGCCTGGTGTTACAGCGTCTATGAAGACCTTTCTTGTGCGAGGGCAAGCTAAACCGAGCTTCACATGTGCTCCTCAATTGGCAATCAGAAAGATGCCCTAAATGTATCATGGCCTTGGGATGACCTACAAAAAAGGATAGACATCCTTAAAGAAATAGTTTACTGAACAATAAAACAGAATTTGTCCCAGATGCAGCAGAGGCAGGTTTGGTATCTGAGAAGCTGGTTCTACGTAGATTAGAACACAGCTTTACTGACGCAGAAACACCCTGTTCTTAAAAATGTCTATCATTGATCATCTTTTTGACTGCCTGTAAATTCACTGTCTAATGCAGGGGTGCACAACTTCAGTCCTGTATGGTTGGTCTTCAGTAAAACGTGATAGTTGCCTCACACACCCACTTTGCCTGGTAATTAACCGAAGAGTTGAATAAGGTGTGTCTGAGCTGGGCAACTACCAAACCAGGGCTGGAGCTGTGTAGCAGGGGTTTACTAGAGGCTAAATTTACATTGTGAGGGTCAGCTTGCTGTCTGTCTTCGGAGTAAGAAAGGGAAGGGGAATGTGAGCTTCCTCTGATTTTTCTTTCTTCCTGCCCTTCTTCCTGCTATGCACGTAAAGTTCCAAAGCAGTGTTTGTTTTGCTAATTATTTTCCTGGCTTTTAATTTATGGGGAGTATGGCTGGTCAGGATTTATACAGGGAACAAAATCTGGCAAGGTCTGGACTAGCTTTCCTTTTTTGTAGTGGGACTGTCAGGCCAGAAGGTTCCAATTTGAAAAATGGTCTAGCTTTGTTTTATTGACTTTGCTTCATTGGCTGTATATATGTCAATAAGGAGCTGACTTGGGTTCCAAACTGTTCAAAATCAATATTTTTAATAAAGTAAAATATAATTAGATTAAAGATTTATGGGTAAAATGATTTATATTCAATAAAAAAAGATGAGCTAATTATGATTCTAAAAAATGAATGTATTTCTACCCTGTTAAAGGAAAAGCATTTTGAAAAATCAAATGAACATGATTTTAGTGAAATCGGAATGAAGAAAAAGGAAGATGAAAAATGGAGGATGTAAAGCTCTTGTGTTCTTCCATGTTAAAATGTTGAAGGTCACCTCAACTTGGGTATCAAAATTATCTTTGAATTTCCAACTTGGAATTAAAACTTGAGGCGGTGTTCATGTGCTACTTCTAAGTCTGAAATTCGCATTTACCATAAATAAATTGCACTTAAAGCATGTCAGGACAGCATTAGCCTGTCACCAATTATATTATTATTATTATATATTATTACTATTATTATGTAAAAAGCTACATTTATAATTGAAAGTATATTTTTATATTTAAAACAGAATTCTACCAGCTTTGTGTAATTTAGTGGTTGAGATATAAATAAAGTCACTCTGAGTGGTTTGGTGTGAAGTAATTAATTGTAGAGAAACATACAGAGTTGGATCATTATTGGGGGGGTCTTAATACAGCCTTTTAACTTACTATCTAAAACCTTCAGTGAACTTACATTATATATGTAATATTGATGGTATTCAATATCTCAGATATCAGGAAGTGTATTCAGAACCATTTTATTTAAAACTTATTAATGACCTAAAGGTTGTGATATAATCAGACACTAAATTAATATTGTCTTATGACCTGTCATCCTCTTTGCTCTTTTCAGTTGGAATGCTATTGTCAGTGCATGCTGCTTACTCATGAACCCCAATGTCATCCTGCATGAACCGCATTCTCCACCCATCTCTACTTACTGCATGCCTCCTGTTTAGGCCTGAATAGGCCTTTCTCTTTCTCTCTGTCCTCCGTTTAAATCACTATGGGCAAAGATGGAGCTAATAGTAACCCCCATAATCTCTCCTCCAAGAAAGGTTCTCCTTTCCACAAACGTGGCGTTGGACCTGGTTCCCAGTCACGACTCAGAGCCAGCTGCGGCACTGATCTGGCCAGGGAAGTGGAGCGACTCCGGGCCTCTCTGGAGGTGGAGCGCAGTCGGTACCAGCAAGCACGTCGACATTTCTCTCTGGAGTTACAACGGCAGCGGGATGAGGCAAGAGAGGAGCGTGAGCGGGCACTGAGAGTCCTAACCTCCAGGCTCGAGCAGCAGAAAGCTCTGGAGCTGCTACGTCAGCGTGAGGCCTTAGTCCGGGATCACTCAGCCGAAATCCGCCGCCTGCATGGCAGGCAGTGTCGGGAGCGGCAAAGATTTAACTTGGCTACTCTCAAGCAGGCTGGGGAGCTGCACCGCAGGCTAGCAGACGATATTTCTGGCATCATAAGACCTAGGAGAAAAGCAGGCAAGATTGACCAGTGGTGTGAGGGGAATGGTATCATCTACCGTAAGCTGGAGGAGCTGTTGAAGGTGCTGCATGGGGAGGAGGAAGGGGAACAGGCTGTGCTTCTTCAGCGCCTCCGACATGAGGTGGAGCTGGAGAAGAGCTTCTTTCTGTGCCACTTGCTAGAGGTGCATGGGCTTCAGGTAGAAGACAAGGTACAGCAGGAAGCAGAGAAGCAACACTTGGCCAAGGTGTCCAGGTTGAGGTCAAAGAGCTGCGTGCAGTTGCAGAGCAGCTGTTGTGATCAACTTGAATCATCCAGCAAAAGAAAACCGTCTATCGTACTTTCCCGCTCTCTTACGCAGCAGCCTATGAGAACGAACAAGCAAGGCAAGGACTCTGGGCAAATTTCTCACTGCTCTTCACCTGTGGAGAAAAAGACCGGCAAGGGGGAGCTTTCAAGAACGGTTTCGGACCAGAGTTCACCTGATGTTGTTTGGGACTTTGAGAGTTCCAGCCCATCTCTGGAGAAGTCGTCTCCATCCAGATGTTCCGAAGACAATATGGAAGATGTGGTAAGTGAGCAGAGAGTTGTTTTATGTTTCAGAGGCTTTTTGGAAAGGTTGGTTACCTAGCAACATCATTGCATCTCCCTCTGAGGTGCTGTGTGTGGGTGATTGCTTGATGTTGAGTGAGTGTTTTGTTTTGTGTGCTTTGTGAATCCAGCACAAGAGGATTCCTCAATTGTACATTTTAATTTGAACATTTGCAATGAAACAAAGACCCTTATTTCATTTTCAGGGTTAGTGGGTGAGTGTTTGGTAGGTAGGCACAATGGCTTACACTCCTTCTTTCACCTTGAGCTGCATTTACCTTCTGTGAACTTGTGTGTTTAAAAACAGAAAGTCAGACCTGCTGAGTCATTAGCCTCTCACTGACCTTATCAACTGGGAAGGAACTGGACATCACTGCAGTGTTATGAAACTAAGTGCCGCCAGGTTGGTTGTGGCAGCTTGATGAATCTGCTCAAAAGGGTGTGATGAAGCTATTAGCTTTCAACCTTTGAGTCAGTGTAGACTGTTTATATGTCACTTTGTGAAAAGGCAGGCACACACCATTGTGATAGTTAAGAGGCATATATCATGAGAAATGATAAAACATCAAATAGTATACATCAAAAACTGTATACACTGTAACATTATAAAGTAGGAGCATTCTTATTAGTTGTTTTGGACTCCACTTGATGTGCTTTTTAAATGGGAAGTAAAATATGACCTCACCTGGTCACATGTGGGGTGGAAATGCAGTCTGGCAAAGTATTTACAGACACTTTCAGGGATGAAATGCATGTTAAAGGTCTAAACAAGCTCATGAAAGGCCTGCTCCTGTTTTTTGTGAGTATTAAGAATGAAAGGTAGGAATGTGCAGTTGAGGTTTGAGGAAGTGATCAGTGATATTTTATTCAGCTAGTCTGGATGCATGAGAGGGACAGAGCATCTGCTGTTCTAGCTCTCTGCTAGTATTGTGAATAATTGAACACTGCTGCAGCAGTCAGGCCAAAGAATAACAACCCACTCCATTGTTCTGTACTAGACTTCACCCCAGAGTGCCTGTCCAAAGCCATGCATTTGGTGTCTTGAATGAAGGAAAGAACGTGCCTTGGGTTTGTAGAGTAGATCTTCGGTGGAGGTTGAAGAACATGAGTTTCTTGTTTGGCTTTTTGTGATGCATGAGTCCTGGTTATCAGTTGTTCAGTGAGGTTAGATCTGAATTTTATTAAAATGTTCCCTGTTTAGAGGTTGGCAATATGGACAATGTTTAAAGTCATGTTCACAATAAGCAATATTCATAATGATATTTTGACAAAATGCGCAGTGGCATATTTAAAAAAAAAAAAATTCATAATCTGCTGCACTACATTCAGTTAAACAGGACTAATTACACTCTTTGTAATGAAATGTGCAGTTGGGCAGAGACTTTAGGCAGTGACAATATCCACAATATGCTCTGAAAAGTATATTGCATATCACAGTGTGATAAAGTATCATCTGTTTGCCCATTCCATTCTGACTCGTTTCACATTGAAGTTTGTTGTGGTTGAAGCAGCACCACAAGTTAATTTATGATGATGTAATAAATTTACCATATTGCCACCCCAGCTGCAGGACTCCATGGTATATAAGCTTAACAAATGTTTGTTATTATTTGTTATATCCATGCTTAATCCATTTTTAATTTATTAACTATAAATCATTATTAGTGAATTGTTTATTTCTGGTGTAAATTGTTCACACAGAGCGGTGTAACAAGTCTATATTCTTTTGACCACTGGAGGCCAGTAATGTACATTTGAAGCTTTAAGAAATGAACCTTTTGACAACACACTGGGCTGGAAAGCTTCAGTGAACCATTAAGCCTCGTCTCACCGTCACTATCTGCTAGTGATAATACCAATGAACACAGTGGTAGACAGCTGTGCCACTTAGGAGTCCATGTCCCTAGTTGTATTGTATCCACTAACTTTTACTCGGTATCAGATTGCTGAGCAAAACACTTTGCAAAACAAATAGTCTTGATTCTAGGCAGAGAAATCATGATTCCTGTTTAATCTTGAAGCCCTGGATTTGGTGTAGTTCCATTTCAAAAATTGAGCAGAAGCAGATGCTCACAGGCTGTGAATACTAAGTGTGACGGAAGAAGTATGTTTCACCTTATTGTTGGCTGAGCAGGATTGTGTAGAATGCTGACTGTGAAGCATCCTTGGGTATCTTGAAAGGTGCTATATAAGTGTAACTAAATAACTGACCTCGACTGGGACTTCCTGAATGGAACTGGTTTCCTATCCCAAGGAACTGGGAGATATTGCCACCTGGAAGTTGAAGCTTGGGTAATGTGAGCAGCTGTCCTCATTTTTAATAAAGATTAGACCAGGGGTAAGTATTACAAGATCATATGCTAGCAGATTTAGTAAATGTCCCTCCAGCAAAAGCCTGCTAATCAAATGATCACTGTATTAGTGAGCAGGAAAAGCACCGCATGCTAATTCCTTGGTGGAAAAGTAACCTAATTCCGTAGTGATTATACAGCAGTTTATTATTATAATCTCTTGCTGTTGTCTCCCCTCAAGCAGTGTGCCCACCCTTTGTATTTATGAGTATTTAGCTCTCATACTGTCAGCCTCTTTCTTTCTGTCTCCACCACTTTTCAGTACTGCACCCATGCTGAGGTGATGGATTGAGTTCTTCATTACCATTTTAATGAAGATGGAACAACAGTTGGTTAAATGGTTTCCTCTAGGCTGAGCACAGAGGGAGCGAGGAAAAACATTGCTTTGTGCTGAAACTCCGGCAAAATCATTTCTAAATGTTGTAGTCAGCACTCAGATAAGGACTCTTGAGACTTGTGATCTGACGGTGAGGGCTTTGTGATGGAAGACATGCTGTTCATGCTGTTTGTTCTGGTTGTTATCCAAGTCAGTAACATCTCAAACACCTCTAACTCTGGCATGATCGCTTGTTGCTGTATGTGATGAGTTGGCATGTGTGTAGCATTACACAGCATTTCATCATGCCCTTCCATATCGCAGCAAGTACAGACACAGCCTGTGTAGCCATTTGCTCCAGCTGTGGTCAGCAAGCTATATTTAGCAGGCCTTTGTTATTGCTGCTGCTATTTCTGGAGTGTGTGGGGCTGTGGGGGGTTATGGCTTGCAGGATGTAAAGTTAATGTCAAGGAATATGTTGAGACTAGGCTGGCTTTATAAATAAGAAATTGTTCTTAATGGCCTGCCTGATTAAATTAACCTAGTTGGATGAGAAGACACACATGCCATATGTTATTTTCAGGAGATCATAGGCTACTCAATTTTTACATTTCATATTTTATTTTATATTATTTTTTGCTCATAAGGACAATAACACTGTTGGAAATTGATCATCCAGAATGCTTTTAAGCTGAACATGTAATAATTTAGATGAGTTATTTGTAATGATTACATTGACAAGGATACTTAATATAATAATCACTTCAAAATACTTGGCAGTGATTTATGTAAGTATCAGTATTGTCACTTTTCAAGACTTTATTTCTGACATTTGTGAGCAAAGAGAGCAAACAGTCTCTTCTCTCTCATCTTCCTCTATAACCCAATATCTGGGTCAGTGACATTATTTCCCCTGCCCCATCTCGCTGGTCAGTTAGAGTCTGCATGCAGGTCGAGCATGTACATGTGGACAAAGTTCACACACACACACACACACACACACACACACACACACACACACACACACACACACACACACACACACACACACACACACACTATGGCATAAAGTCAAACAACTGGCCTATATAGAGTTACTATATATATTAGTTGTTGTTTTCAGGCTCTCTCTAAATAAGGCAGTTTTTCAGGGTCATTACATACTGGTTGTTGTTGGTACATCCTAGAGGCATTGAATACATCTGAATTCTTCAATTGGAACAGTTTTTAGGAGACACATAATGTCTTGTGAAGGATTGTGTGGATTTGTAGCAGGTGATAAGAATGGACATGTGTGAGTTGGTCTTGACTCCAAACTGTTATTTATGTTTTACGATGACACAACCCTGTGAGGAGATGAGAGGGAGTACAGAGTGACTATCTGGGCCTGAGACCATTAAAAAGCAGGAAGAACATGAAAGGGTGACACAGAACATGACAATTACTGCTTGATTTCTAAAAGCTGGTGAGTACAGTTCTTTAGATTGTACATGTTTGCTTTAGTTTGTTGAAATGTATTTGTGTAAGCCTGTTGATCACACAAACCCTCTTCATTGGTGTTTTCATAAACCATTATTTCACTTCCTGAGTGGCTCATTCGTCTAATGCAGAAGCTCCATCAGACTTGGCATGTTTTTTGACTTGTGTCCCAAATTCTCATCTGTGTTGCACCAGAATGAAGCAGGCAGGCAGATGCTTCTTTTGCATGTTTGACGTTCTGTGTACTGGCGAGAGTTATTCAGGGTTCATTTGAAGTCTTGCTCTCTGGAGGGGTGGCTTTTATTTTGGGGAGATAGTGGCATAACTGGGTCAGCCCAGGATACCCCCCTCCCTAACAAAAACTGGTACGAGGATGCACTCAGGAGGCTTCAATTATTTATTAAAGATTGAACACAGCCCAAATGACAAGCTTGTATAGCAGTGCTTCTGCAATATGCATATTAATGTTTATTTTTTTCAATCCACAAGTAAGACTTTACATGTTGTGAATTTAATTTTCCATTGTAAAAATATTTGTATGATTTTCAGGGTGATGTATTATGTAGGTACAGATTAGTGAAGGGGAAAGGAGAACATTTGGATAGATGTTTAGAATTGATTGATATTTCAATTTCATATTAGATCATCCAAATATTGTTTGCTGAAAAAGCAGAATGTGTAATTGACACTGGGCTACTGTGTGCTAGTTTACACATTGCATAAGTGCATATGCAGTCACAAAACACTGTATAAGTAATACCTTTACACTTACTCCCCAAACTAATCAGCACATTGTGGAGTAGACGTGCAATACATCAGATCATGCCTATGGGATATGCAGCAATACAATGCAGCAGGTTTAGGTTATAGTTACATAAACATCACAATTGGGTACAAAAAAATGTGATCTTAGTGTTCATCAGTGTGAGACCAACTCTGCAATTATGGTGAGCAGAAAATCATCTCAAAATAAACAACCTGTCTAACCTTGAGAAAATCATGTTGAGTGTCAGTTTTATCAGGGAAGAACAGAAAGCTGAGGCTGCACTGGAGAGCTGAAGCCTGGTCTGATGAATCTGAATTTCTGCTAAGGTTCACAGATGGTAGGGTTTGGAACCAACAGTATGAAGTCCAGGTTGGTGGAGGTGGACTTTCCTGGCCATGTTAAGTTTTGCTGGTAGGCTAGAAGTAGGTGATATAGTAAAAACACAATATCATGATATTTAGATATTAATCATTTATATTTTACAATATTTGTTGTGATATCTTGACATGTAGACAAAATGCATCAATAATGTCAGATTCTTAAAGATTGCTATTCAAGTAGGTCTGTCACAATAGGGCCTTCAAATGACTTACCGTTCCATGATTATAGAACGTTCCATGATATTTAGGGCTGTAACAGAAAGTCATCAGGATGTGGGGTGCCCTCCTACCCACCCAGAGTGAGTAAGTCCTGTTGCTATAGAAGCTTATGAGAAAAACCTGGCTTGCTGAGACCATATCTAGCACAGCACTACAGATGTGATTTAGATTTACAGAACACAAATCAGTTGTTTTATTTTTGTTCTTTTCCTTCTTTTGTATCTTTCTTTCCTGTGTTTATAGTTCTGGTGCTGTTTGCCAGCTTCTGAACCAGCATGGTGGTTAGTGTGTTGTGGTGGGCTGCTCAGAGCACATGACTGCTCTGTTTGCGTGGCAGGGTTTGTTCAATTTCTCACTGATGCCATGCTCTGGTGAGCACCCCATAATTTAACATAACTTCTGCTTGAGTGGAAACATTGTTTTCCTCAAAAGCAGTGTTTTTTTCTATCCCATTCCCCTTTATATTCAAAAACTGAATTACTGTGAATTCTGTTTTCAGATTTTAATCCCTTACTTGAAATCTGCAAGGATGCAGGATCTGTTGGTTCTTTTTTGGTGTCCTCTTATTGTCCAGCCAATCAGATGTTCATCTCATTTTCTCCCCTCAATCAATGTCACTATCTCACCCAGATCTTTTCATTCATGTTCATATAAAATTTCATGGTCTGCTACCTTTAATTCTGAACAGGTTTGGCTTCAGATTACAGGGAACTTTCTCTTATGTCCCTGCGAATGAATCCCCTCGTCTAGGTAGTAGTTGCGCACTCCTCAGCCCTCGTCCATAAGTGCTGGTCTCATCCATTAGAGCTGCTTGAAATTCCAAATGCATTGTTGTCTAGTGCTTTTACTTAGTTTCATGGCTGTTGCAGAGACCACTATTTGTCCACTTCAGTTCCTGTGCCCTGTGGGGCAGAAATAGACGTTTAACTGCATGGGAAATTAATGTGTGTTATGCAAATATAATAAAACCACCTAATAGTCTTCTCAAAATAGATGTGACCAGTCCAGAGTCCACAAGACCTCTGGAGGCATCCTGCAGTATCTGGCACCATCATGTTAGAAGCAGATCCTTTAAGTCCTATAAGTTGTGAGTTGGGGCCTCCATGGATCACATTAGCCTAGTGAACATGAAGCTTAACGAACCCTTTCACCTATTTACCAGTTTTGGTTAGGTACTCGTTACTGCATACCAGGAGCACTCTACGAGACCTGACTGATGTTTTGGAGATATTTTGACCCAGTCATCATTACGATGTGGTTCTTGTCAAAGTGGATTGGATCCTTATACTCGCCATTTTTTCTTGCTCTTAAAACATCATCCTCAAGATCTGACTATACACTTGCTGCCTAATAGTTCCCTCTCACACTATGTCACAGATATCACTGTAAAAAAAATGTTGCCTGTTTATGGTATTAATGTTATGGCTGATTAGTGTACTGTAGATGGACATATCACTAGTCTTTTGCTTTGCTGTAGGTGGAGCTCAGTGTTTCTTGAATTGGATGTTTATTTGAGCTGATGTTTGCTGTTGCTTAATGGATGTTCTAATTCATAGACCGTTCAGCACTGAGGAAGACTTATTGTGATTTAATTGAGTGACTGTGTTCAGTTGAGTCAGTTGCAATGGCAGTCACATGTGCTTCATTAAAGATTCACAATTGAAGGATGGACGTGATTGGAGGTCAGTGGCAGGAGTCACCACATGGAGAAGTTCACGCAGATTCTACTAATAATGATTGATGACTGAGGTTCAATGACTGCTGGCCAGGTGACCAGGTCAGACCCCTCTTGTAGTGGTAGCAAATCATGTTATTCATTTCTCTTTTGAAGGCCTTGCCTCATTTGGAACTGTGGTCACTCACTGAAGGCTCTAAAAAGGTTTTCATTGTTTCTGTACCAAAAATATTTTAGTACACACTGTTTCTTTAAAACATATGTAAATAACCTCTTCTGACTGGTTGTCCTGCATTAAAAGCAAGAAGCAATCCAGATTGAAGCTCTCGATGGCTTTATGGTTTAGGTCTAGAGTGAATTGGCTGATAAATATCAATGGTTTGGTTTTAGTGATGTCAAAAAATCATATATAGATTGCATGAACTCTGTATATACTAATCATATGTTTTAATTAAACCAACTGTATTAGCTTTCATGTATATTTTACTAAGAATTAATAATTGAAACACAGATTAAATGGAGGTCAGCTGCAGGTGGAGGTTCAAAATTGTAAAAGTTAAAAATACTTTATCCTGCTTTTGTTGGAGTAAGAGTTTTTACTGTCCAGGGAAGGTTTTATACTAGGTTCGGGAGCACTACAGTGAGGATTTGATCTGGAGTGTGGACATACAGGCCCTTTGCTTGGAAAACCCTAGGTTCTGCAGAGTGTAAACATTAACATTTTAATTTTCACAAGGCACTGTATATGACCCTCCCAAATCCACCCAATTTATACCAGTCATGATTTGTTATAAGCTCATCTATTACAGCCTCCACATCTGAGTGGTGCTCTATGGCTGAATGATTACAGCCCTAATGCAACCTCTCAGACTGACTGTGGTAGCCTATACACATACACATATACACGAATATGCAGACAGCCTCATGGGCAGGATTAATCTCCCTGGGGTCACACTGTATCTGAATGTGTTTGCTCAGTGGAAAGGTAATAAGGTAATTAGCAGAAATAGGAAAGCAGTGTGTACAGTGTGATAGAATCCCAGCCGTCGACCTGAGAGTGGGGTTGGGATTGCATGACAGCTTCATTTGTCAAACCCACACACCACACACCACACACCACACACACACACACGCACACGCACACACACACACACAGGAAAATTTCCAAATCCAATAATTATTTTGTGTAGTGACTCTTGATTAGTTTTTTTTTTTCTTTTTTTTCAGATTAAATCAGATTAATGTTTCATCCAATGATTGTGATTTTCAAATATGTCACATGTATATACAATAAATGTTTCGGCTCCTCAAGCTCCACTTTGGAGCCTTGTGGTCTCCGTCTTCTTCATCTTCCCTGTAGAAGCTGCTCCTTTATCCATAGGTCTGGTTATCCTACTTTATTCTAAGTGCTGAAGGTATCTCTTTAAGTCCATTTCAACATTTAAATGGACAATATAATGCATGTATTCAGTACTGTTGAGTATTTTAAATTGTTTTAATGTATAAATTGTAAATATGTGACAGGTTGTGTGGTTGATGTGAAAATGCTCAGTGATTCTTAACCCTGGTCCTGGATGACCCCTACCTCAAACCATCATAGTTCACCAAACGTAATGCTATGGCAAATGACTTCTTTCTGCTCAGATCAAGCTCAAGATCTGCTCTTGTGATTGACTACTGTTGGGACGTGGATAAGGTTGGATAATTAATTAATAAATAATAAATTTTGTCTTTGTGATCAACCCTGGGCATTAATCATTTATTTTGTGAATGTATGATTTGTTTAATAAGACTTTCTGGTGATGGTTTCTATTTTACAATTTGCAATTATCCATACTTTCACTTCCATATAGTGTTCCTGTAGCACTCACATAATAGTCTACATACAATATAATGTATACAGTCCTATAGAAATGCCTGTGTTCATTTTCCCCAGTGAAGTGATGTAATTTTCACTTGGTTCCCTCCGTGTCCTCATGGTTTGGCCACGTCCTGCTGTTTTATTCAACATTCCAGGCAGCACACGTCATCTGCAGTATTGTCTCTCAATGCTAATGTCTGAGGAATGTGTGTGTGTTTGTGTGTCTGCACACTCGTTCAGTCTCACAGCCTCCCCACGTTACACTGCGCTGCCCTCTTCAGCGATCAATAGGCAGCCGTCATCATTCCAGCGTCATCTCCATGGAAACCGGCTCCCTTTGCAGTCAGGATTGGCTCTTTCCCAGAGCCTGCTTGTTCGTGATAGGGCTGAATCCCTTCCACCCCCACCCCCTTTCTCCAACCCCTCCGCCTCCACCTCCACCTTCTTCATCACACACAAACACGCACTGGCTTTTTAAGTCACACGCTCTCCCAGCTTCCTTCCTCCTTGTATCTTACATGGTACCATGCCGAGCACAGGTTAGGCAGCTCGACAAGCTTTGCCGTGGCAACCGTAGCAGCACCTCTGAGGACTAGGAACGGTCTGTCCTGTCCCTTTGCTCATCCTGAAGCGGAATGACTGCAGAGGAGAAGCGTGAGGAGAAGAGGAGGAGAAGGTAGAGGTACGAGAGGTACATCTTCAAACACCAGGGAGAAGGGTGCTGGGGAAAGATCTTATTTTTGATCCTGGATCTGTTTCTGACCCTTTCTTCCACCAATCACCGAAGCTGCGCTGATGTGACATGGCCGCTTAGCTCTCGTTTGCCCTCTGACAACAGTGAGAATCACCTCGAAAACTCAGCCAGACACGTCGTGGAGCTCCTTAGAGCGTCTGGGACAGCTTCTCGCACGTAGGCTGAGCAGAACTCACGTGGAGTGAACCCTTGCAGCACTGGAACCTCACCTGAACGTACTTGTGAATAAGATACATTTTGCACTGACTGCTGATCTGTTTTCACAGCACCATAAAGCTGAGACATGCAGGTTCTGCTGCATTTATACTTTTCTAGACACCACCGGTAATATTAGCTTTACACTACTCACTTAACTGATAAGCTGTGTAATAGGCTGTGCTCAGTGACTGAGTAGATCCTTTCATGACAAAACAAGCTTGCACTATTCTCATCTCCAAAGAAGTGCCCCATTTCATCTTGCCCTGTTGACTGACTGAGAAGGCTGAGAGGAAAGTGAACGAGAAGAGAGAAAAAAGCAGCAGGGGCCTGTCTTTTTGAAGTCCGTGTCGCTTGGCTGATCACTATAATCACCCCGTTTTCTGTCTCCGTCATTGAATGAAGCACTGCTGGCTCTCTTGTGCCCCTGATGTAGCCGTGTTGACCAACCACCCCTCCCCTCCCCCCCACGTACCTTGTCTTTTACCGTGCCAAGTGTTCGTTTGCAGTGAGAGGGAGTGATGCATGACTTGTGTACCAGACCTGACCCCCCTGAACCCCTGCCACACACACCCCCTTTAATGGACTCCAGAGCAGGCGAACCTGAACCTTCATCTGGACCTGGGCATCCAGAGAGAGAGAAGACCAAGGAGCAAGGGCATAGAGACATGGATGCAGTAAGCATAGCCAACCCAGGTGCCACCACCACGGGCAACGGAAACGGCAACCTGACGGTACCTACGAGAGTACTGGGCAAACGCCACCATTCGCTTTATGAGGGTCTTAATGGGCATGAGGCAGGAGGATTTGCCAAGGTAAGTGTGGGAAGTCATGGAAGGATGTACTGTTGCAGTACAATGAGGGGCATGTTTATTTACTATATATATTGTTGGTGTCATGGAGAAACCTAAATGTTCAAATTGTCAGGAGAAAGAAAACAAGTTTCAGTTGTCAAGTTTTTATTCCATGTCGTCTGGAGCTTGATATTGATATGTAAAATCTCATGACCTGTTTTTAAATTAAGCTTGTGTTAAGATGAGCTTCTAAAAGTAGGCTCTATCATGCTCTAACTATTCCAACACTGCCTCAGCATTTTCTACTGTTATCAGCCTGATAACTGGTCTCAAATCAGTCCTCTTTGTATTTGATTTGAATTCTTACAGAGCAAGCAGGTAAGAATATGTTTAGGTTGCTGACAAAATCCCATTAATTGACTGGTCAATTGACTGGCCCCTCTAAAACCAATTGACTGATACGAGTGCCATTCTTGGGAAAGTACTAGGAGGGTCATCAAAGTTCTGTGACTCTTGTGAGTTTTCCCTGTTTTAGAGGAAAAACATTGTGGACATCTCTTTTTATACATGACTGAGCAAGAGTTACAGGGTGTGCTTCGAACATCACAGCCTCTTTACCTGGACTTTCAGTGTGTGAATGTGTGCTTCCCAAAACAATAACATTGATTAAAAAAAGGAGCTGCACACATGAATGACATGAGGCCATTAAAACTTTGACCATGTAAAGTTTGTCGAAATGCTTGGAATTGGACTGTGTATCTCCGCAAATCTGTCTCTGCACAATGTGATATTTGTGACCATTTGGATTTCTCTTGATGTTTTTGCTATGAAACATGAAAACTAGAGCCACTGTGGACAATTGGTGCAGAACAAGTCAGTCATTCTCAAATATGATCCTGGAGAACCTCAGCTCTTCATTTACTTCTGCTCCAGAGTTCTCACGTGTTCATTGAACCAGTTGAGTTAAAGCAGGGAAAATAGTAAAAGTCCAGGATTGGTCTGGTCTAATTCAGAACTAAAATGGAAGCCATTGGAGTGTCTGTCCATGAAGTATTTTCTTTTAGGATTTTTCAATTTCAGTCAAACCATTATATTCGGTTCTTGATCTGAAAGTCAGATGGGATAATTCTCAGTGGAACTGTTTGTCAGACCTTGCACTGTGTAGGTCTTGTATGTTTGCCCACAGGCTGGTAAACACACACGTGCACACACTGATAAAATGCTCATACTAATCTCATACTGACCATCATGTCTGTTCCTCAGCCAACTGTAATGTGGGCCAGTGCTGTACTGGTAGCACCATTATAATGCATTCAGCAGTAGCTATATTCAGACACAGCGGGTGACCTCAACCCATATTCCCCACTGCTGCAGAATCTAAATGGGCCAGTAGTGGATCCATTTAATTGCACTTCATCGTAAATCAATAAGAGCTCCGCAGAGATTTCCCGTTATGTATCCGAGCCTGCTAGAGGTGCTTAGGTTTGACAGGGTGTACACGTAAGGATCTTAAGTCATCGTGCAAGCTCAAGCTCCTTTTAAAGTTTTATACCTGCATAATATATCCTCCATTCTTGTTGTTTCAAACCTCTTTATCCCTTAGAATTGAATAGTTTTGCTTTTGTGTTTTTCAAGACTGACATATGTAAATGAGCTGTGTTCTGATTGGACACCTTGTGTTGTGTCTTATTTAAAAACATTTGCCCATTGTCCTTGTGAGTTTAGTGGTGTGCTGAGTTTGACTGAAAGGGAGTGCAAGCAAACCTAGATGAAGCAGTCTATTAAATATGCCTGAAAACAGTCGAAAACACTTCTAAGACACTTCATTTGATTTTGTGCTGTAAAGTATGAGGCTTTATCCTCTAAAAGTGAGGCTCGAGCCCCACTCTCTGTTGTGGTGTTAAGTCTGCTAATTTCAGGGCACCCATCATTGGCTGGTCCTAAAAGTTCCCCAATTTCCACCACTTGGGAGTAAAACCTTCTTCCCCTTATTTCCTTAACCAGTCGATTTGATTTGATTTCTTCAAGATTTGAATTTGTGGTGTGGTGAGCAGATTTTCCTGCTAACTAAACTAAGGCAACCCAGATTTTAGTGTAACATTTGTTGTCAGACAGGGTTTAACATTTTTTTTTCATTCAGGGTTTTTCAGTTGTAAAGTAATGCAGGATTAGATTGTATAGATGCCATGTAAGCACATGGTCATCTGTGCTTCGTGCAAAATCCACGCTACTTACACCCTGTTAGTTTTACCGTAGATTGCAGTCATTTGTTGAGTGAGTTTGAAAATATGGAAAAAAGTGGATAAAACTCAACTTGTCTACCTGTCTTGAATAGGTGGGTCTAAACTAGTTGAATAGGTGGGTGCTGTATATGCAGATGTGTTGTTTTTATGACATTGCAAAAGCAATTCAAATTCAAAACAGGTCGTTTTTCCATGTGGTTTCCATAAATGGACTTAAAGGTCTTAAACAATACTTTATTGAAACTTTAATCATGTTCATGAGGGGTTATAGCAGAGGTCATCCTTGTCATCTTTGATTAGATGACTTCCATGCATTTGATTGAGTTTAGAATGCTTTAGAAAGTAAATGTTGCCGTTAACACTGAAAAGATGTCTGCCAAAGGTCAAGGGCTTCAGGGGGGTCAGAACAAAGGACAATGACTGGCCGAGCCGCGAGGAGAGGCAGGAAGGAAGGCTATGCATGAATAAATGTGATTCTATGCTACTATTCTTTCCTTTGTGAACTTCAGCTGACCCTCTAAAATGTCTGCCCACTGAGAGGAGCACTGTCCTACCCCGTAGGGGGTCAACCACACCCCGATTAATGTTTTAGTGACCCATCATGGGGCTGTCCAGAGGGCTCTACTGTCTCGACTGAGAACTGAAGGTGGAAAGTGTATATTGATAAATCTGCTTCAGTATACAGTATTTGACCTATTCACCTACATGTTGAAGAACATTTGTTTATTCTCTTGTTTATGCTCATAGCAATGTTTTGTTATGGTTCTCTATTGTATTGTATTTGTTTTGTGTCCTAACATTAGCATCACGGACAGGTGAAGTGGAAACCATTGGTCATCTTCCTCTTCAGTGGCATCCAGGGCTGAAACGAATCCTGAACTCAAGTAACTTGATTACTAAACATTATTGATGCAAATTCTTTGCCTCAGTGCTGCATTCAATCCATATAATTAAATGGAGCTCACTGAATTCCATACGGGCGTAGAACAGAAAAAGAAAGAAAAAACAGTGAGTGATGAATACAAGTGTGATTAGAAAACACTTTTTCATTTTCAGTTGAATAAAAAATAACCCTGTGCCTATTTTCAGTGTGTCAGCAGATCCGGTCCCCAGAGCAGACCCCGCACAACATAACATTAAAGTTGTCATTTGGCACAAATCCATGTGATGCCTAGTGGAGATGAAGGCTAGCTTTAGGCTATTGAGCTTTAGGCTCTTCATGTGCAGGGCTGATTGGCTCTGAGTGCAGAGGGTAACCTTTCCAGGGACTTTCTGCATGAACGTGGTTCAGCACAGAACTTCCAAATTGACTTGATTTTCTCAGCATGGATAGGTAACGATACTTGGGGCCACAGGAGAGATCATTGGGAGGGCTTAATGACACAGGTATTCACTCCACATTTGGCTCCACATTAGTGTCACCTTTGTTTTCAAGTTTTTATATTAAAATCGGAGGTTGTATCATGGACTGTGGAGGACACAGTAGCCCCTTGTCGCCTTCATTTTTGGAGTGTAGTCTTTCCTTCTTTGAATCAGCAAAAACAGTCCAGATACTCACAGTTGTTAATTTCCCAGTTTTTCGGGAAAACTGGTGCACCAACAGGATCAGTATGGTGTGGCATTAGAAACCATTTGGCCCTACAATGAGAAAGAGACCTTTGTGATCCATAGATATCCCAACTCGCAACTTAAAGCACTTAAAGCATCTGCTGCTAATGTCTTGGTTCCAGATAACACAGGGTACCTTCAGAGGTCTTGGGAGTACATGGCTTCTGAGAATAGTCAGATTTGTTGTGGCAGCAGGTACCTTCTTAAATTGACCTAAACCCTATATCCTACATTAGTAGCATGCAGTCAGTAACCATCAACATTCTTCTCAACACATTTCCCTCTAAAACCATTAGCAAGGCACACTTGACACACCCAGTGGCTTCTATTTTAAATGTGTTGCTTGTTCTATAGATACAGCAGATGGAGGTTAAGTATTGTTTTTATAGATATCACATATCCCTCGCTTGTCAGTCAGTGCTCCTCAAGTGTAATTACTTTTTAAATTCACAACCACGGTTTTAATGACCAGCCTCTAAAATGCAAAGTGTTAATGACCAAACCTGAGGCCTAACCCCCACTGGCTATGAGGACCAAGGGATCAGCCAGGCCATAATATTGCATCAGGATGGGAACTGCTAAATGATGCATTAGACATTATCATACAGAGATTTCAGAGTGGAGAGCAAGGGGTTTTCTCCAGGAGTAATGGGCTGTTGTGTCACTGAATGAATGTGGAAGCTGTGCACATCCTAATGCTGCTCACGCATGTGTTTGGGGTGAGGGGGAATGATTGAGGATGCAGGCAACACAATAAGGCTCACCTCTTTGTATTCCCAGGTGTGCCTGGAAAGCAGAATAAGCAGAGGGAGAGAGAGTGTGGGGGGGGGGGGGGGGGGGGTCAGGTTGAGGCTGAGGAGCGAGAGGTGGAGTACGTGGATAATCTTAATGTTGGATTAGTTATACCTGGGTAGGTAACATGAATCTAGTATGAATCTACAAATGTCTGACTGAAGCCTTCTCTGAATTGGATTTTCAGTAACTAGCCTAATGTTTCTTTAACTGTGATGAAAGTGTGTATTGTCCTCATTAGTGGAGTAATTAAATTAGTTTCAATGAGGGTTAAAGAAGTATATTTGCTTCCTTCATGAGCAACGGTGAATGATAAACTAGTGTATATCCGTGAGTGTGTCTGGGATACATTGTTGTGTTGATATTTTGAACAGGTTTAATCACAATACCAATTAAAGATGATGCATTGTGGAGCCCTGGTGCATTAACATATCGTGTTAATATCAGTGAGCATGTATGGCTTTGGCCCTCAGTTGGGTCTGGCCTACAGAAGCTGAGAACCAGCC
This sequence comes from Acestrorhynchus altus, assembly GCA_034509495.1. NCBI lineage: Eukaryota > Metazoa > Chordata > Actinopteri > Characiformes > Acestrorhynchidae > Acestrorhynchus > Acestrorhynchus altus. The sequence continues at coordinate 7,400,843 of CM067511.1, read as the reverse complement.
AGGCTGGCTGTCCCCACTGCCAAGGCTTTACTTACATTAATGAAAGAAACTGGGCTGGAAGACCTGATGTGATTCATTGTCACTGTCATTTGTACATGAGCAGATGTGCATTGTCTCTCATGAGAATGCTGCTTATGTGTTGGTGGTCATGCTGTGGTGATTTATGATTGGGGGTTATGTTTTAAAAGCTTTGTGAAAAGATTTAATTGGAGAAAAATTGTATGGAAGGACGGCTGAGGCAGGCTATTGTGGTGGAATTTTTATCTATTAATCGGAGTCAGACACCTTCAGCTTTGTCAAGTAATAAGTTTATAATATTCTGCAGAAGAGAGCATGCTGGATAGCAGCAGTACTCTGAAGAGGTGAGCCGAGAGAGATGGCTCTTATACACATGAGAGATAAGTTTCACAACAACAGCCACTTGCACACATACATAGTCCATTCGATGTCAGTATGTTCCCCGTAACTATCAACAAGAGGCCAGCAAGGTGCAGCAGGAAGGTCAGCGCATCTGTTGTTGATAGAGAACTTGCTGTTGAACACTGACATTCCGTTTTGCTTTGTCTAGTGTCAGCAGTTCCCAAGATGAAGAAATAACTTCATAGTATCACACAATAAGAAAATACAATATAATAAAGACAATGGTTTTTGTAATCATTAATCAATTACCATTACATTCCCTCCTTTGATACTATGATCAATTAATTAGGCAAATAGATAAAATAAGCAAAGTAATCATTGGTGTGATTTAAGAAGCAAACTAACAAACTACTTAATATAAAGTATAATAAAGTAACAGTTTGTAATAGGAAGAGAAATGAAGTAAAGATTCTTTAAGCCTGTTTCTCCAGAAACAGATTCTCAAGCTCCAGGATTTCGGACTCTCGGAGAGGGTCGTCATTGTTGAGCTGGACCTGCTGAAAAGTGATAGAGCGTAGAAAGAGAGAGGAGCACAAGGAAAAAATACATGGTAGACACATCAGTAGTAAAAGTCCGGTTGCTAATATGGGAAGCAACACAGAAATCAGCCAATGTCCCCACGGCCCAAACATAGACGTGAGCCAGGAGAATGGATCATCAGCTTGGGGTGGGGGACGAATAGAGTCTTTCATGTGTTGTATCAGGTCAGTTATATTGTCTGAGTAGTCGGGTATTGAAAAACAACAGGAGGTGTTCAACACTTTGCATACACCCCCCTCCTTTGACAGAATTAAGTCTAGGGCCATGCGATTTTGCAACACTGCTTGTCTAACAGCCTTCAGTTCAGTATTAACTAAGGCCAGGGCCTTTTCAGTTTCGTTCGCCACCACCAACATCTGCCAGGCTAATCCATTGATTTTATTTAGGGCCGCCGTCGTACCACCTCCTAAAAATACTGACCATCCTACCGCTGCCCCAGGAGTGGTCCATGGGTCCGCTAAGGTGTACCCATTGTAGTAGCTTGCACTACGTTTTCTGCGTGTCGAGGGCTTGGTGGATATATATGTATGAACTTGTGGTAGGACCAGGGCGGGGGTGCAGCACCCGCTCCAAGCAAACAAGCTTGGGCCATTAGCAGCTGTTCGTGTGACTCTGGGCAAGCGAGTATACGCAGTCGAACCACATACCCAACTAACTGGGCCTGAGGTTGTTGTTCCTGTCAGCTGTGGTACGGTCATGTGCTGTAAGGGGAGACAATTAGTGCTGTTACATATTGTTGCATGAGCTCCTGTTTCATCATGCACCCTAATATTTATCTCACAGGTAGTTGTTCCTAAGTTAGGTCCGTCTGTACCATCAGAGCATAAGCACCACAGGGAATCAATGGGTGGCACCACAGTCACTGTCATTTTTGCAAACTTCGGTCTGTATCGGGGGCCATCTGTATCACAACCAGTTCTCTTATGTGATAGGCCTAAGACTGTGTTTTCCAACCAATCAGGCAGTACACCTTTATCCTTATAGTAGGCAGTGACATTGGTTGTGAAGCCTATGCCTATGTTCAGGGCACAATCTGAGTCATTTGCTGTCAAGGAATCCGCAACTGTGGTGTTGACAGGTATTGGAATCCAAGGGACACTAAATTCTTGACAAACTAAGCATCCTTCATATGGGTGGACTGCTAGTTTAGTAGCTGCAGCCAGGGCACACGCTTTATTGCCCCTGCACTGCCTTTCTATGCGTTCCGGGCTGGATTCTTCTGTGAGACAGAGGAAGGGGAGGAGTGCTACCAGGGTCACCGCTCTTGATAGACCCGAGTACAGAAAGGGCCTGCCCATTCTGACAGTTACCTCCCTAGTCCGCACAGGTCTAGTCAGTGACGCTGGAGCCTTGCTCCCCTACTGGGGCCTTCTTGCAATGTGTGTGGTGCACCCAGGTACTTCTACCCTCTGTCTTCACTGCTGTGTAAGTCGTCAGGAGCACCTGGAATGGTCCTCTCCACCTGGCTTCCTTCCAGTAGCGTCTCCTCAGGTCCTTTATCAGTACCCAATCGCCTGGTTTGAAGGGGTGCAGGAAATGGTCTGCTGGGCTCGGCAGTACAGCTTTCACCTGTGGATGGATAGCAGACAGTGCTTTGTGCAGTTTAGAGCAGTAAGACACAAGTGTATCAGACACCAGAGTTTGGTCCTCCAATGGGGGGCCAATCCCTGTATTTGGGGGCCTGCCAAACACAATTTCGAACGCGCTAAGGCCTGTTTTTGGGTGTGGTCTGGTTCTAATTTGCCACAACACCAGTGGAAGGCACTGCACCCAATTAAGGCCAGTGTCTTGGTGTAGCTTTGCTAATCCGTTTTTCAAGGTGCCATTAGTTCGCTCCACTGCTCCTGCACTAGCAGGGTGGTAACTACAATGTTTTCTCATGTCTATACCTAAGTGTTTGGTCAGGGCAATCAGGCCTTGTTGCACAAATGGTGTGCCATTATCGCTGGAGATCCTGCGCGGGGAAGTCCCCATCTCGGAATGATTTCTCTAAGAAATACCTTTGTTACTGCTGCTGCATCTTGGGTACCTGCAGGAAAAGCCTCAATCCATTTGCTGAACATACACACACAAACCAACATATGCTTTTTGCCTTCTGCTTGAGTCAGTTCTACAAAATCAATCTGCCAATGTTGGAAAGGTTCAGTAGCAGGTGGATGTCCTGCTGACTCTGTGTGTGTGTGTCCTGCTCTCGCTGAGTGTTGTGCACAAATGAGGCATGATGAACAAAAATTTTGAGTTAGGGTTGTGAGGCCTGGTGCATACCATTGTTTCTGTATAGTCTGTACTATCCCTCCTTTGGACATATGGCTACGCCCATGTACAATTCTGATCAGGCCTTTCAGCGCATCTGTTGTTGATAGAGAACTTGCTGTTGAACACTGACATTCCGTTTTGCTTTGTCTAGTGTCAGCAGTTCCCAAGATGAAGAAATAACTTCATAGTATCACACAATAAGAAAATACAATATAATAAAGACAATGGTTTTTGTAATCATTAATCAATTACCATTACACTATGAATAAATTCACTAGTAGTAAAAAAAGAGGGAAAGGGTTTATTTGAAGGCTTTGAAGTGTGTTAGGAGACGAGTGAGTTTCTATTAGGGTGCAGTGAGGGATCCTTATTTGGAGCCTCGGGCGCCGTCTTGTGAACCCTAATGCGTAGCCTTTGTCTCAGTGTGCACTGCGGTTTATTGCATTTTCCTGCAGACTCCCATCCTATCCCTGTCTGTTTATTTGCACCTTTCTGTAGACCTGTAGTATCTATTTCTGCCTCTGCTTTAGACCTGCTGTTTCTTTAAATCTTTTTAATATCTCACTCTCAGTGTTTGTCTGGTAATGACATGTTTATCACAGTCGTCTCAGCAGGTATTGGATATTGACTTTACGTTTCTGGCTGTTAAATGCTAAAGGTGTTATGATTGCTATTATGTTTTGTTGTTGTTAGTAATGTACTGATCCTCTACTGGAAGTTAGCAGCCTTGAGCCTTAGATTTCTACAAACTGAAATATGGAGATTGGCATGTCTGTTACTGCCACTCCAGGGCAGAATGCTGCTGCTACTAACTTTGTGGAGCACCGGGCATCTTGCTAGAACTGCATACTGAAAATCCTGTAATATTACTCTACCAATTTAATGGTAGTAGCCAATCTCAATTTCTGCCCAGGGGCATGGATTGTGTGGTCAGAATTTAGTGCCAACACACCCAACCTGCCTTGCATCGAGTGTTGAAGGTGGTGGAATGTGTTGGAAAGGTGTTCTTGCCACACTTTGACCCTGTTAGTATAAATCAGCATCAGTTGAGTGTGTGTGTGTGTGTGTGTGTGTGTGTGTGTGTGTGTGTGTGTGTGTGTGTGTGTGTGTGTGTGTGTGTGTGTGTGTGTTTGGGAGGTGGACTAGTATGAAAGAGTAGAAGTTGCTAGTCCTGCTCCTTCAGCTTGGCAGTGACCCATTTCTTATCTGCCAGAACAGACAGGAAGAACAGTAACAGCCCTGTGTGTGTGCTTCCATTTAGGTGTGTGTACATACGTGTAATCTCGGTTATTGTCTTGTCACTTGTCACTCTGCCGTGATCGTTTAGCTGCCAGTGAGACATGTCAATCAAAGCTCAAATGTTACCCCATGTTACGCCACATTCCCAATGCTGGGAACGTCTCTCGGAGGGAATTTGGCACAAAGTCAAGGAGGCACCTGAAGCACACCTCTGCTGCTTTGATCCATTTTGACTGAACACTTGTCAGCCCGTATCTGATATCAGACAGCCTGCTTCTGTCTTAGGCCATTTGGGGAAACTCCGTACGGAAGGCGAAGTTAAGAAAAATGGAATCTGCATTATTTTTTGGAGCAGAATTCTGATGTCTCCCTCCAGGGAGCTTTAAAAGAAACCACAGCAAAGGAAGCAAAGAAGGCTAAAGAACTTAACGAGACCCATCCTTTGTACACACACACACACA
>CM067511.1:7260927-7390927 GCA_034509495.1 Acestrorhynchus altus | reverse complement strand
ACACACACACACACACACACACACACACACACACACAAAAAAAACCCTTTAGGGCCCCTGGTCCTTGTTGACATTTGTGTGACATTTTCTTCAACCCCCCCCCCCCCCCCCCCTTTATGTTCCCCACCATTTCACACATGTGCTCATGTGCGTGCACACACACACACACACACACACAGAAACCCCTCTAAGACTGCGACCTCATCCCTTAATGGAACTGACAACTGGCTAAGAGAGGGTCCGGCGGGTTATGAATGCCCTGCGATTTGTTATTGTTCCTTTTGATTTTGCCTTTATTTCTGTGGATGGAAATGACCGTTATGTGGTTATATAGAACAAGTCTCTTCACTGAATGTCCATATGTTTGTAGACACCCCTTGTAATGAATGCATTCAGTTACTTTAAGTTGCATTTGACTAGAGAAGGCAAACGCAGTGTCGGACCTGGTGTGAAAGTCCACTACTTAGGCCTGAAGAGTGCATTCCATACTCTAGAATCCTGTATACTAGAGGGGGCATGGGGGTTCTTCTTCCTGATATCCTGGATCATATTAGGCAAAATGACCATTGGTTTCTGTAGAACTGTGATTTCAGGATAGGTGAATTTAGCGAAAGCCCAGAAGCAGGAAACAGTGACTGATGCAGTTTAAATTCAAACTTAATATTGATTACATTCACTGGGGGTTGCACAGTGGGTTGCATATTGATTAAGACATGTCCACCTGGTCACTCCTGATTAGGCTATATTAAATTATATGTTCTGAATGGACCTTTTTTTATTGAACCTCAGATAATTTGGGCCTGGATGACTTACAACATAGCTGTGATCAAGATTGCATCCTGACCTGCCTTGCACTGCTATGCTGGTCTACGGTCCAGTCCCAAAAGTAGGCAGCATATTCTAACTGCTAAAGGCCAAGGACAGCACATTTTCTTAAAGACCCTGAAATCCCAGTTGCACCCTCAAACTCCTCAAACCCTGGAGTGCACTAATGCCATACTGACTTCATTTGCATATGTTACATTACCATTTAGTTGTACAAGCAGACGCATTATTGCAGGCACATGGACTTAACTATAGTAACTGTTGTATTGATCAAATTTAATGGCTCATTTGAGGTCAATAACTAGAGAGGATCAGAGAACATCCCTGCCTCCCCCCCACCCCTCATCAATGGCTCCTTTGGAAATTTGTGGCCAGCTCCACAGTCTACTGTTCCCTACTGGGAAATCACAGTTCATGTACCACCTGCGCTCATGATGAAAAACAACTACGGGGGTCACTGTAAGCCCTGAGACAGCAGAGATGGTGCCTCTCCAGGTGGCATTCTATGATGTTATCATACATTGACCGGTTTCTACCTCATCTCCTGGTAAAGTCTCTGTTCTGCTTACTTAGTGTAAATTATATAAGTCTCTTGAAACAGCGCTCCATTTTTAGACATTCCCACAATTGGTGTTTTTACGATGGCAGTGGAGATCACTGGCTAACACATCAATCCAGAAACCAGGTGTTTACCTGTTGAGATCTGCTCTCTGTGAAGGGCACAGCTTATGGTTTTCATTTTGATTGTGAACAAATTTGTTTCCCTGGCCAGTGCCACTCTGGTTCTGGTATGTGACCTATGACATGCTTTATACTGTTTCTGTTCTGTCTGAGCCAGTGTAGAGGAAGTGGCGACTCTTCTTCCAAAATAAAAGTAGAGGTAACAGAACTCTTCTCTGAGAAATCGGCAAACTCTGCTGGACTCTAGCACTTACTGCTGATATTGTGCTAGTGTATGAGTGTGCACCTTCAACCACAATTTCCAACCATGTTTCTGTGGGATGTTTGTGCAGGAATTACTGCAGAGTAGAGCAGTGCACCACCGTTCCAGAGTCTTCCTGAATCTCTGAAGTCAGACAAGGTTTTTCTTGTTAACTGGCACTTTCTTAATTACATTATGACCTGAGCTCTTGCACACTCATGTTTGTGCCTGACATCATCTTCCAGTGCCCAAGTTGCATTCTAGTTCTCTAGAATGCATTTACCAGGAATGGTTCACAGATTTGTTCTTTTCTCCTTTCAAAAACACTAAGGGTGCATCAGTTTTTGACTTGCCAAAGAGAGTAAATGGAAAAATACAGGAGGACAGCGCCAGGTCCCCATCTCCGATACATTGGCTAGCATTGCACTGGGTGATGTGGGGAGAGAGTGCCAGCTACCCACCAATGTTCGTCTCTCAAGCTTCAGCATGGCCCAGGATTCGAACCTGTGATGTTCAGGTTGCACAGTAGACTGCTGAGCTGAATATTTCATCTTTGAATTTTCATAATATTCATATAAAACAATAAGCTCAGTTAAACCATCTAATTTACATCTTCTCTACTTTCTAGTAACCACTTTCTAGTAACAACTGTGCGACCCTGAAATGAATGCCTGAGTAACAGACAGAAAAACCTCTGTTTATAGATGTAAATGTGTTAGTGTGTTGGCTCTGTGTTGGGTGTGAAAAATGGCAGCCTCGACTGGTTGTAGTGTCTGACATTGATGGATGATGGGGTGAGAGTATGGTGGACTTGTGAATGCCGCAAGGGAGTGTGTTAGTGAGTTGAGGTCATTGCGGTCTCAATGAGTTGATGAGCTTTGGGTGGGATCTGCTCTGTGTGCTTTGAGTTGATCAAATTATTTCACACGTTTTATTACAGAGTGGAGAAGATGAGGTTTGAGGTGATGAGTTGAATTTACTGGGAGCAGGGCTACATGCAGGCCAGTACACCATTGTAATGTGCTTTGGGACTTTGAAGGGTGTTTCTGTTATTTCTTTTCAGAGGTTTAATTTCATTTGTGGGTTACGGACAAGCCCACCTTCGGTGGTTCTTTGATTTAAACCATCTTGAAATGTCAGTTTGGTGTCCTCCATGCATTGTGACTCAGGCTGAGATGTGTCTCTGCTCTAATTCAGGTTTGTGCAGACACTTTGTTGACAGAGTCATCAGGTTGCAGTATGCAGTAATGCAAAATGCCTGAGTCAGGCCTGGGCAATCTGCCATCTGTCAGTTACAGCAGACAGGTCATTCATTCTGCTGGCAGTGATGTGGAGATGGTCCCATTTTTTGTATGTGTGAGTAGATGGCAGCAAGATGACCAGATATTGCAACCATTGTATTTTTGGGCGACCTTCTGTGCTTTACTTCAGGCTCTTTTCACAAGTATACAGATGTATTTCCAAAGCCTGCTTGTGTGTTCAGGAGTTTAAGGTAGGGCTGGGTGATATATTTATATTGATATCATCAATATCAGCATATAAACAGCAAATGAGCTGTTGAGTTACATTTTTTGAGTTTTTAAGAAACAAATTCTGCTCCCTTGCTCTGCTCTGCCCCCTGCCCTCAGCTCCTTCTTTGCCTCACCCCATCCATGCTATATATATATATATATATATATATATATATATATATATATATATATATATATATATATATATATAGTGTGTGAAATGTGTATAATATAATATATACATTTATGACATTTAGCTGTTGCTCTTATCCAGAGTGACTAACAAGCTGGCGGTAGTGTTAGGAGCCTTGCCCAAGGACTCTTATTGGCGTATCACAGCAAAGTTGCTCAAACTGGCAATTGAACCCCAGTTGCCCACATGGTGTTGCCCACCACTCTAACTGCCACCATAAAATATATTGGGTATTTTTTTTGTCTATATCATGCAGCCCTAATTTAATGGTCTTTTCACACCTTTCATATTTGCTCAAGACTTTCAGATTTTTCAGTATGGTCCTGACCAATGGACCAAGATTTGGTCTGGCCCAACACTTTATTAGATGGTTCAGATTTTTCAAACAATTGCAGGAATTTGAGGCAGACTATTGTCATAGATCAAACAATGTATCTACTGTGGACTAACTAATATTTATAAACACAAACTGAAGGAATCTGAGGGTAATCCGGTGCGTTCAGTTCAGCAAGCAAAACATGCATCGAAAGGGAAAGGCACCTTACTGCATTGAAACATGCTGCTGTCACATGTATGCTGTTCTACAAACCAATCAATTTTGAGTATAGGGAGACACAAACCCATGTAGGTGATGATGACAGGATGTAGTAAATTCGTTCATCGCTAAACTGTGGACCAGAACTAACCGGACCAAAAGCTCACAATGTGGCAAAAACACAACCTAACTTCCTAAATCGGATTAGTTCAGATTAGCTCCCCCACTGCGTTCTCAAAGGGGGTGAAACAGATGTGTTTTGATGAGGAGGAAGGACAGAGGATGACATGGTGCTACTTGGTAACTTTGTTCTGACAGCTGGAGATGATCCTATAACACCAGCCGAGTCACTGGGTTTCTAAGATTAGGCTTATTTACAAAACCTGTAATTAGCTGAATATCGTCCTCACCTGCCTAGTTATTGCATTGTGGTTGCCTCTCTTTATCATTTAGTGCGTGACTGTTGAATTCTTTAGCGAGAGTGTGAGAGAGAGAGAAAGAGAGAGAGAGTTTGCTGTGTTTCTTAATCATAGCTTCACTCTGTGTGGGCACTGATGCCAACACTGCAGTGTTAAGGAATGCAGGGTATAAAAGACTAAATGTTATTTCCATTTGCAGTGGCCAAGGTTTGGACATTGATGCATTGTAGACACTGCAAATTTCTACGGCATTGAGGAACTGCATACAGAAAAACACTCAGCTTGATGAAAGAAGGTAGCCCAGGTTTTACCAGTTGTTCTTGAACTGGTTTTAGCCTAGATGTAGTTCAGTCGTGGTATCTATAAGCAGGTATGTCACAGAGCTAAAACCAGGAGCAGGCTACACATGGAGTTTCTATGTTGATTACTGGTAGAGTTTCCACATTTCCCTTTCCAATTCTCATTCCAGTACCTGAACTCCCATATAAGGGTGTAAGTAGATATCGATATATCTAACGATACTATGATTGCAATACTATATAGAAATTAGGAACAGTGTAGGAACAGCTGGTTTAGGGGATGATGAAGGACGTACAGTTTGGCAGCGAGACCTTTAAAGTGTTGCAGAGTTTAGTATTTCCTAAAGGAGTAGAACACGATCTGTCACTCACCCCAGATACAGCCAGTCAGCCAAGACATGTTTGATCTGACATCTGAACTTTTCATCACTAATTCCAGAGCCAGAATGAGTTTAACTGACACCCCCTTCTGGGAAGAACACCCACGTTTCCACCAACAAGGATTAGTTCATCTGGAATGACAGTGAAATACTGAGCATTTATTATAGACTGAGAGACAAATGAAACAAAAGACTGTCCTACATTAAAAAAATATATCTGTATCCGTTCACCGCACCGTGCAACCACAGCTAAACTACAATGACCATAATGCTATGTTTTACAAAGCTTTAACCCCGTACACTCCCAACACTGGAGACATGAATTATGAACCAATTCTTCTGCACATTTGTTGAATTTTGTTTTTCCTGTGATTTTGAGCACATTCCTTTGTGTGGGGAATGCCATACATACAACAGATGTTTTTAACTTAACTGCTGACTTGAACTAAAGTGAACTGAACTAAAACTGAACTGAACTAAAACTGAACTGAACTAAAACTGAACTGAACTAAAACTGAACTGAACTAAACTGAACTGAACTAAAATGTAAACCTGTTTACATTTTGCTGAGCTGTATCATATGATTATATACAGTCTGTTATTCTCACAATAAAAGGAATAATGAAATAATGAATAAAAAGAAATCAGTTTGATTTTCTGAAATTAGACATTCAGCACCATATTCAGATGGAAAGCAAGCATGTGGACCAAGATGGTGAAAGGAACAGCCCCTGAGTATCTGAACAGCTGAGTCATTCACTTTCTTCAACTGCAGACCTCTTTTAATAGCACTTAATTAACTAATGTTGCACTTATTAAAGGCTCATGATCGCACTGAAATGTTCTACTCTGATTTCTTTATTTATATTTTCAGTAGGAATGAGGCCGGGTGTGAAGCATCCATTAGGACCACAAGCCACCTTTGGACATGTACATGCTGATTTATGGCCTAATAATTCCTGGGAACTTAAAGCCTAACAGACTGAACTGCACTGGTGTGGCTTTATGTGGGCTGAGTGAAATGATGAGCTGGTGCGTTGGCATCTACAGACTGGGTATTAATTACACAAAGCTGATGAGAGCGTAGGACTTCCAACCTCTGCTCTAACCCCTAATTGAGAGCAGATTTGGAAAGGGAGATTCTCAAATTAACCCCCTGCCAACGGTTTAAAGGGGCTGTCTGAAGGCTGCTAAATGTAGAAAAAGCACATTAGGATTTCGGTTTGTTATTTATTTTTCTGCCCCAGAGGGCGAACAGGCCGACCAGTGTGTTTCTCATTATGTCAGAACTGTGTGTGGACACATGGATGTCCGTTTCTGTCTGTGTTTAATTATAAAAACATGTCACGTCCTTGGCCAGTTACTGCTGAAGCGGTGACCTCTACGTTCTTCTGTTTATTTGCATGTTATTAAAGCACTCTTGACTCAAGGGCAGCGGAAATAACCATATTAAGAAAAACAGCTACTACAGCAAAACGTTAATCGGGTCACAGAGGTCACAAAGAGTGACCGAGGGTCTGTGCTAGTGGTCTGCATACAGCATTCCATAGTACTCCACGGTACCTTTACAATATCTCAGGTCTAAATGTCGATGTTGTTGAAGGGTGGGACGCTGATTGTGGGACAGCATGTACATGTAGAAGAATTAATGAATTCATTCACACAGTAATTTCCATGCATGATCAGTGAAAATGATCAATAGCTTATAAGAAAGTGATAAACTCATTCTAAATATTTGAGATATAGTTAATCATATGTACACATAAATTGTAGTAAAGAATGGCGGGATTGGGCCCAAATGTCTACATTGTTGGTAGGAACTGGAAAAAAGTTAAAGCTGAGCATTCTGGAGAAATCTGGTGAAAACAGGGGTCTGTATTGCCATCTAATGAGCTTGTGGTTGAATAAGGAACTGCAGGGTGCTCTGACCTGGCACAGATCTGCAGCATCTCACAAAATATGGATTGTACAGAATAACCTGGCTAGATCTCAAGATCAGATCTATTTTTTTGGGCTACAATCAATTGTTCCATCACTACAGGATGACACATCCTTAATGTAAGTTAACCTAGTTGTATGTTACCACTGTAATTTAAAATTTATCATCAAAACTCCAGTTACAGATATTCTATGACTTTGCTATTGGCTGAACTTGTAATGCCAGATATCATCACACTAATCTACACAGTAATTCTGACTAATATAAACTCCAGGGCCACATAACTGTGAGTGACTGACTTTAATACAAATGCTAATTCAAGATGTCTCCAATTTAATGTTGACAAACTGCAATCAAAGGAGAACCCTTTGTGAACCTGTTCATCCATGCTTCCATATCCTTCACCACATGATCCTCCCTGCTAAAGCATAAACAGACTCTCAGTTTAACTGCAAAGCTGTGAAGTGTGCATGACTTTAAACAAGTCGTTAGAAAAGAGCTGCAAAGTAATTACATGTCACGTGTGCATGACTTCAGCTCCACAAGCAGAATAAATAGATGAGCAGTTCATCTTCTTGATCTGCTCTAATTTGATGTCCGTATTTCTTTTTGCGCTCTTCCAGACCCCCTTAATGATCTGCTGCCTTTTGTATTGCATGCATCCATTGCACACTTTCTCTCTGTGTTGCTCGGCCTCTCCCTCTCTCAATCTCTCTCTCATACCAGCAAACTAATTGAACATGTCCCTATTCAATCATGGGATTCTGGCAGACGCCAGCTTGGCATGGTCACAGAAACAGCGCAGGTAGTGCAGCATCATTCAGGAAGAATGAAGATTTATTGGGCATAGGACCGTCAGGGCAGCTGGTCGATAGGTCCGATTGATGGAGCTGGTTTCAACCTGCCCTTGTTTCAGAGCTCTGGAGCAGAACCAACACAGTGCTTTTGATATGCAGGACCTGTCTGTGTCTTTTCATGAGACATGCTGCATGGTTTTATTGACCTGTCCATACCGCACCCACAAATAGGAAATAAGTAGGACTTTTAATCGTCATTACAGCAATTACAGCATTTTAACTTCAATACATTTTCATTGAACTGCACAAAAATTGCACTGAGCTGTGGAATATGCATGCGAGGCTCCTGCATTGACTGCAGATGCGAATTCTGCCACACTTGCTTGTCTGTTTGCATGAACAGTTCTAGCCAGATGCCATCGGTCACAGTTATTACTACCCACTGCACTATCCACTGTGGGTGGTCATGCCTTCTATGACAGTTCCTGTACACGTGACACTGTGAACCCCAGAAGTTACACAGGTGTGGGTGTTCCCAAGCTGCCCCCTGAGGTAGCTTAATAAGCAATTTACATAGGACTGTCCCAAGACTGAAGGTCATGTCAGTGTATGTAGAATAAACAGACAAATTTTTGCTGATTGGTTAAATCTAAAGTTTTTATTCTTTTACTGAATATGACCTCATAAAATTAAACGAATAAACTAGATCACAGGATTGACACAGCTCAGGCTGGCATGCCTCAGGCTACTTCATCTTCATCAGCACCAGTGCCATCAGCGTCATCACAATCATCACCAGCACAAATGAAATGGCCATATGGCCACCTGTGTATGAGAGATTGAGGAGGAGAAAGAGACACCTGGGGCCTTGTCCAAATTGCCCTCTTTCATTTGAGACCTCTCAGCTGCCTCGGGGAGCAAATGGTTTGGGGCCATGAGTGCTGAAGTGAGCAGCGAGGGGAGGACCACCAGGTGCAGATGAGCAGAGGAAGGGGCTGGCTGTTAAGTGAGAGAGAAAGAAGAGTAAGAGGAGGCATGTTTTGCTTTGCTCTCCACAGCCCCCAACTCATCGTCAGGTGCCTGATGGCTGTAAATCCGTGACAAATCACATGAGAGAAGGCAAACAGCACTTAAGCGGCCGGCTTCATGACTAATGGACAAGCGAGGAGCACTAGGCTACTGTCATTAACACCCGCTGTGCTACTAAGCCCCCCTCAATTTCGGCTACCGCAGTTCGTCTTACACATTTTATTAGGTGTTCATATAGCATTTGGAATTGGAATAACACTGTGTGGTATTTTCAACCATAGCTGGGATTTCTTTTCTTTCATTATGTCTTCACTCACAATGGCTTTTAAAGAAGTTTTAAAGTGTATTACTGGAGATGAGATCAGTGATGGTAAAAGTCCAGTGTTTATTAGCATTGGTAACCTTCCTTCATACATTTGGAGACTCTCCCACATACATTTTGGAAACCTCAAAACGAGCCTTTCTATTCTTGTCTGTAAGTAAAGGTTTTTTTCTGGCCACTCTTCCATTAAGCCCAACTCAGTAGAGTGTACAGCTTATTGCGGTCATATGGACAGATACTTTAGTCTCTGCTTGGGAACTCTGCAGCTCCTTTAGGGTTACCTTTGGTCTCTGTGCTGCCCCTCTGACGAATGCCCTCCTTGCCCAGTCTGAGAGTTTTGGTAGGTGGCCCTTTCTTGGCAGGTTTGTTGTGGTACCATGTTCTTTCCATTGATGATAATGGATTAAATGGTGTTCAGGGATCAACAGTGATTTTGATTTTTTTGTTATTTTTTTTAACCAAAGCCTGACTTGTATTTCTCAACAACTTTGTCCCTGACTTGTTTTGAGATCACCTTGGTCTTCATGGTGTTGCTGGGTTAGTGGTGCCTCTTGCTTTATGGTGATGCAGCCTCTGGGGCCTTTCAGAAAAGGAATGTATACACTGACAGATCATGTGAGAGATTGCACACAGGTGGACTTCATTTCACTATGTATGTGAGTTCTGAAGGTAATTAGTTGCACCAGAACTATTTAGGGCATGTTCATTTTTGTACATAAAGGGAGGATTAAGCACAGGGATTGTTAGCAACATTAACCAAGTATCTCCTTTTTTAAACTATGGACCTGATGCCTCTATTGGCTGATTGTTCCTTTAAGCCAAAAAGGGAGCTAGAAGCCCATTTCAAAAAATGCTTTAGCAAGCAAAAGCTTGTGAAGAGCAGCGAGAAGCCTCTTTAAGGAAAATGATATCTTTTGCATTCGACTGCATCGTTTCTCCATTTCACCCAAATGTGGTCATATTCTACCTTCCCAGTGTTAGTAAATGTAAGTCATTCTGGGTAAGCAGGCGAGTGATTCTGTTGGGAAGGCACATTACAGGCAGCACTGTTCGACAGCACAATGGTAGCTGAGTGCACTCGTGACCCAGATTCAAGGAGAAGATGAATGTAGTTGAAGAAACGCTGAGTTTGTGAAATGCAGGGCTCAGTACAGCCTCTTTTTCCTGAATCTACTTGTGGAGTGAACATTTTTGAACTGGCACGGCTGAGAGCTGGCTGTGGCTGAACGCTGGCAGTAAGCTTCAGCTCTGCTGTCATTTTTGTATTCACAGTAATTCTAGGTTGTGCTTGTGTCTGTGCGCTCTTGTATGATTTTGCGATGTCAATGAGTTATGAATAAGTCATTAGGAAATATCCCCACGCAGGAGAATCAGGATTACCCCAGATCTTTGGAATGTATCTGACAAAAACATGCATCAATGCGTCTTTACTTATTTGAGCTGATGATGAAAAAATGAAATTTTGGTGGCTCCTGTGATGAACAGCTCATCTCAATATTCTGTGTGTGTGTGTGTTTTTGGTTGACTTGTGCCATCACATGCATGCTTCAACCGAAACCAATTTTTTTGTAAACACAAAATCATTGGACAGTGATTCTAGAGAACTTGTATCAGCTACATCTGGTGACTTCAACAGCAACTAACAAGAGCCTCAATTGACTAATCTTTTCCGAAGTCATTGGCGAGAGAGAAAAAACATTGTACTCTTTGATCTTTTCGACTCCTGGCCATGGTTGGTTTTGGCCTTCCTTAGTAATTGTGCGCCCAACCTCTCAATGATGAGGTCACCTCATGGGCATGGTTTGTTATACACTCACATTTAGCAGACAAACGATTCCTCTACAGGGGGGCACTGTTAGTTTTGAATTAAAGACTATGTTTCTATCAGATGATCTGTGATCTATAAGGACTGCCCCTGAAACCTGAAAGCTGAAAGCTAAAATTGCACAAAAGATCATCTGATCCATGAATCAAGTGAATTTCTGGATCCACACATGTTACTATGGCCTTGTTTGATTACTGAATTGTGAGAATTAGACTTTCTTTTCTCTTGGTGTTTGAAATAGAGCACAGGCTTGTCAGCAGAAGAAGGAACATTTGCTGATGGGATTATTAACCTTCGTGTTATAGGAAACCCAGATAGACATGTCCAACTGCTGCTCTTATTGTAGATTAAATGCTCAATTGTGTTTTATCACATCTCAGTCAATGGCCTGAGCATTGTCTTTCAGTGATCCAACCCAAAAGTGCAGACGTATGCCAAGTGAGCTCGGGGGATGTCGCCCGGGACCCGGCTTCTAATTGTAAAACAAGACAGGAAGCTGGATGGATGGGGGAAGGAAAATGGAAAAAGGGCAGAAAGAAGAGTGATGATCAGCACTTACTCCAGGAGATCAGCTTTAGTGGGTTTAATTGGATATGAAGCCTCATCGTTGCCATGTGGGAGATGACTCTATTTCTCGCTCTGTGGAGGAGGATCAGGGGCAGAATAGATATTGTGAACATGGTCTGTTCTTGGGGATTTATGGAACCCTCAGCCCTCAACAGCCTGTGTCAAGACCATTTTGTATGAACACATCAAACGGCTCCACACTAGTAGGATGACTGTTTTAGGCTTTCTTAAGATGAATAGACCTTTAGTCCTGACCGATTACTAAGTAGGAGTTTGCATAGATTGAGTAGCACTTCTGTGGTCTGGAATGTCTGAAAAATGCCAGGCAAAAACCTTAAAAATCAAATGATTTCTATTTCTGGGTTGCCCAGTTAATCCGTACATTTTTCTAGCATGCATTGTGTTTATGTAGGTCAGAGGAATCCACCATTTGGAATGAGGAGAACATACTCCCTCTTCCGGAAAAAGGGAAGCATTGATTGCTCTTTCGTCATGGTTCTGGCTGAAAGACAGGGAGAGAAAGGGAGCGAGATCAAGGAATTGGGCTCTCAATGATAAAATCCACAGTTCTCACCAGCAGAGTGAAAAAAGACAGTCGCCCTCTAAAGCGTTCTTCTAGAACTTTAAAGAGAAGTGTGAGTAGTGCAGTGGCGAGGCATGTCCGTTTGAAGTCTGTAGAAAGGATGGAGAAGAATAATAATGCCATGCTTTATAAGCATGCTGAGCTTGTCTGTATTAAAGTTAAACACTCTCTGTTTGCTGACCGAAGGAAATTTGTATGGCCAATAAAATATATATATATATTCTTCGAATGTAAGGGTTTGCAAAGTAGAGCATTGTAGGCATTTTAAAGGTACAAAAAATTCAGCCCTAAGTTGATATCTGCTACCAAGGAGTTCATTCTGAGGTAAAGAGGAAGAGAGATACTCTTCCTGGGGATGGTGTTCCATCACTGTGAGGTTATTCTTAATGCAAAATTAACAGTACTACAATGAGTACTTCTGGGACTTATGAGTAGCACAACTGTCTAAGCGCTGTCCATTTTATTTTAAGGATATATAAATTGTCTTGTGAATTGTAGGGCTGTGTGTGTGTGTGTGTGTGTGTGTGTGTGTGTGTGTGTGTGTGTGTGTGTGTGTGAACGCTAAAGCTATGTAAATTGCCCTCCTTTGACAGATTTTACGTTCTTCAATTTACATTTGACCTTTTCATTTAAACTTGTTACTAAGAAGCTTAAGCTGCACACACAGTGGCTTTGCTAATACATGTTCTTGCAAAATAAACCATTATGGATTAAGAGCATCTTGGGAACCCCATAGATGCTCAGGTCTGTGTGGGTGCTATGTCATGCTCTGTCAGACAGAGTAATTGGAAGGGATGAAATGAAATGATTTTTTTTTTCTTCAAGAACTTGGAAAAGTATTTGTAGGAGACACACATGCCAAATATTGTTTCAGAAGATCCGAGGCTAATCAAAATTCTCTTCATTTGAGATCTAAAAATTATGAGATGTTAAATATTTGTGTGAATTTTACCTCGTTTTGCTATACTTTTACCTTTTTTTGCTTAGAAGGACTAACAACGTTACATCCTAGGAATGCTGTTGAAAATTGATTTATCCAGAGTGATTTTAAGAAAGTGGTCAAATTGGCCCTTCTTTATTGTTTTCCTCTGTAACCCAATATCTGGATCAGTGGCATTGTTATTTTAAATGTTAGATTAGAAGATTAGAAAGGGTGTCAGAGTACTTTGGACATATAATATAATATATATCCATATATTTTTGATATTTTTGAATAGTCCAGCCATCTTCTTGTCCTCTTCCTCCTGTTCAGGGTTGCAGTGAATCCAGAGCCTGCTGGAATCTTTGAGCAAAAGGCAGGAATGTCCGCTAGACATTGGAGCCAGTCCATTGCAAAGTCCTGTTTATGTGAATAATAATAATAATAATAATAATAATAATAATACAATGTCAATTATAGGTAATCAAATCAGTGTAGAACTTCCATATTGGTACATTCCTAAATCAGGGAGCTGTACCAGAGTCCAGAGGAGTTTAATCTCTTCAGAGACAGCAAATGTCTGTCGTTTTCAGCAGTAACTGTGGCCACAGATGTGTTCTCTTTAAGTGAAAAGTGTTCCTGGTGTCCGGTCTCCAGACAGTATCCTGCCATCCCTTTATTAAAAACCTTGCGCTGTGTTGCCTCAGGCTAAGTCCTCCTGCCAGGAATCCCACCTAGGTGAGAAATCAAATCTCTCTCATCTCTTTCGTCTCCAGTCTGCGGCTGCAGCACAGGAAACCAATTTGTTTGACCAAAATGAAATTCACTCTCTTCCCAAGCCGCTGCAGACTTTTCCCCTGGGATGAACGCAGTATGGAATTCTGGGATTTCTAGGGGAATATTCGTCATGATGGAGCCTTCTGAGTGGTGCCTCATTGTTATGCTGATCTGTCTCCACCATTCCCAGTGGGGAGAATTCTTCAGAAGAGCGGGAGTGGAAAAATGGCTGTCAAAATGCTACCCCCCACCCCCCCACCACCCCCACCCCCACCCCCTGTATAAGTTGCAGTGTGATATCCTATTCTAATCTAAATTACAGCGCTTCCACTTTTTAATGGATAAATCAGGGAGTTTTGTGTTATGGGGCGAATTGACTGAAAGGGATCAAATTTCATCTCGGACCACTGTATAAATCTTTATTGTGTGGTGTTATTGAGAGTGTATTTAAGCTCTGCGCCCACTCTATCGTTCATTTACTCACTCATTCATTTATCTGCACTTACCACAACCGTCTCTGAGCTGTCAGTCATCCTGCACTGCTAGAAATAAATGCCATCCATCATGTTTGAGTCTATTATAGAGCGGCACATTAAGTAAAGCACTGCGATCTCACATGAGCGCACTCAGCCTAATGGTCCCACCCTTTCTTTTATGACCACCCACCTCTACTTGCACACACACACATACACACACATGCTACCATAGATGTGAAAATACTGTGTCAATTCAATATTTACTGTAAATTATAGATCTAAAATCATGGCCAGTCTATAAAAATTGGTATTTTTGTGAGTACGTAATTACTATTGAGAATTATGTAGTGCCCGTGATTTGATCTCCTCACTCCACATCTCCTGTCTTTCAGTAATAAAAAGGCATCACCACTGTATGGGTTAGGGTGTAATTGCTTGTTTTTTTAATCCTGGTAGTATTTGTGTTAACTGATCGATTTGTCCAACTTAAATGGATTAATGCTGAATTAAATGACACTTTTGCTGTTCCAAACATCCGAAATTCACTCCTGCCGTGTCTGTAACTCTATTGATGATGAAATAGAGAGTATTTTTCATGATGTCATGTAGCCGTGGGCAAAAACCTTTCAAATAGGTACTCTCCCTTAGCAGTAGAGCGCCAGAAAGCCCCTGATAGCTGCCTTTCTCCTCCCTGCTTCCTCCTCACTAATCTGCTGGGCTTATTCTCGACTCCCTAACATTCATTTTCAAACGTGCTGAGTGGGCATGTTTGACACACATTAAAATAAGCTGATTGCTTCCGTGGTTCTTTGATGTCTTAAGGACATCTATATGAGTCTATAAACAACCATATTTTTTAACAGAAATGGATGTTGGTAAAGAACTTTCCCACATCAACCAGCACCGAATCAGCGAACCTGGAGACCTCCTTCACATGAGCACATGTTGGCGCACACACACACACACACACACACACACACACACACACACACACACACACACACACACACACACACACACACACACACACACACACACACACACATCCACAATTTTGCCAGACACTCAGGTGAAATCCCCCCCATCTGGGGGTTTGTTGTCTGCAATCGGGCTAAACTGCTGATGTGTGTTTTACAGAGACAGCAGGGCAGCAGGTCCCACATAGATACGTGTAATACAGGTGGTGTGTGTGTGTGTGTGTGTGTGTGTGTGTGTGTGTGTGTGTGTGTGTGTGTGTGTGTGTGTGTGTGTGTGTGTTTTCAAGATCAAACCATTTATCATCTCTGGTTTGTATTTGTAGGACAAAGCTTTCAGGTATGAGACTGTACATGTCTCCCATCTTCTTAACCTGATCACTGTATTCATCAGTCATCCACTCCACCCCCACCCCTCAAGTCTTTCTCTCTCAGTCTCTCTCTCTCTGTCTCTCACACTCTCTTACACTCTCTACTCCCTCTATCTAATTCTAAATTGTTTTCTCCCTTCACTTCTGTTTCAGTAGTGAATGACAAGGTTTTGGACATGTTTGTATAGAGTCCACCTCCACCTCCACCCAGATGTGTCATTTCATCCAGCAAGATGAACTCCGTCTTCATGATGGGCGGTGAACTCGTGAATGAAATAACGCAGGAACAATGCCTGAGCAGTTCGGAGACAGCTCATTAAAAATGCATGTGCAGACCTCGTCACCAGGAGCTGCCTGGACTGCCGTTGTTCTCTCCACGTGTTCTTGTTTCTTCCTCCCATCTTTTTCTCTATGAATGTTCTTTCTTTCTATTAATGTTCTTTACACTCACACATTCAAACATGCTTCTTTATTGGACCTAAACATCTTTATTTTTAAAAGTGTCTGGTTCTGTTCTACCGAAATGTCAGTGTGCAGTGAGAGAAGTGAACAGTTTGGTTTGGTGTGAGTATCCATAGAACTGTGTGTGTGTGTGTGTGTGTGTGTGTGTGTGTGTGTGTGTGTGTGTGTGTGTGTGTGTGTGTGTGTTGTGTGTGTGTGTGTGTGTGTGTGTGTGTGTGTGTGTGTGTGTGTGTGTGTGTGTGTCCGTCCATCAGTGTCAGGTCTTTGTTGCTACTTCAGTGGGCAGAGGACATGGTGCTGTGCTTTTCTGAGTGACATGTCATCTCTCTCTCTCCCTCTCTGTCTCTCTCTGTCACCCACTCATTCTTACAAGCTCGATTTTATACTGTTGTCAGTCAAACATGGTCATACATACATGGTCATATACATTTACATGTCTATTGATCACATTTTTTCATGTTAATCATAAACGTATTCTGCACTTAATCATCATCAATCATGAGTTAAAATGCTGGTAATATCTTGGTATTATTTTTTTCTTGGTATTTGTAGTTTGGAAGTATCAGTTCTGAAGCATTTAAGAATCAGAATCTTCAGTTTCAGGCAGTTTTAACATTGAACACAATGAAGTTCAGACACAGAAGCTTTAATGGACAAAATTAACGCTACTGCACTGTGTGTGTGTGTGTGTGTGTGTGTGTGTGTGTGTGTGTGTGTGTGTGTGTGTGTGTGTGTGTGTGTGTGTGTCAGAGAGAGAGAGAGAGAGAGAGAGAGAGGGAATGATAACAGGATGAGGAGGGGTAAGACTGATATAAACCATGTTATAAATAAAATGTCATCTATCTTCTAAAATCCATAGTAGTGAATCACATTTGTGTCACTAAATCCGTCACTAGGCTCCGTGAAAAGAGTTTGGGCCAAATGATTAATTTGCTTTAATAAAACAAAGCGTTAATGTTTGCAGATTGTGAGTGTTAATGTGTTAGCACCATTTTACACACACACACACACACAGACACACACTGTACTGAATGTCTTTTCACTCATCTGGGACAGTGTAAGCAGTAACCCGTGCCTTTCTGTCGTGTCACAGCATGGCTGACACCTCAGAAGCCACGAGATGACAGCTTTCAGAATCGTCCCCGTCTTCTGCTCGCTCTGTTTGTCTCCTCTGCTGCAGAACAGTTCTGTATAAACTGCAGTCAGCCCTGCGTTCGCCCCTCCTCCAGACAGGCTGAACGTCTGCGCAGGGTCAGTATTGTGAATTGCATATGTTACGCTGAGGTAAAGATCAAGAGCAGTGACGTTGTTTAGAGAGGATTTCAGACATTGGCAGGAAGGTTGCTGTTTGTGCACCACTTCGGCTGTGGCAGGTTTTGGCTACCTGTAGGTTCTGTCATTTTTTTTAGGATTGTTAGGGATGTTGTTATGCATCTTGGACTGAACTTTGAGTATTCAGAACCTATAGAAAACGGTCCAGACCAGTCATACTATTCGAATCTTAATGCGGCGTATCATCATTAGAGAACCCTCCTGCAGGTATCTCCAGCAGGCACAAGCAGGTGTTGGTTTATGGTCCAAAGATTTCAGTCTGATTGTAAGTTGCTTGTGCACTCATCTGCACTTCATTAGTGAAATGTTGGGGAACAGGCTTCGGCTTGGGTAACTCACTCACTAACCATTTTCTGCTAAGACCTCCGGAACCATGGAATGCTCTGTAATGTGCACCATCACCATGGGAACCGCCTCCAGTCTGGCCGCCTCCTGGTCTTCAATTATCACTGTTTGGATCTGTTCTGATTGGAGAGAGGGAGGGGTTGGAGGAAAAGGGGTATGGGGGAACTAGGAGGATGAGAGATTCAGTAGGAAAGCAGGGCTGAACACAATGTCCACACTTGTCAACCAGTTGTTCTTGCTGGTCAGCCATTGTAGTAATGTTGGTCAGCCAGCTTGGTTGTATTGATTAAGGTGGTCAGCCAGTGTGGTTATGCTGGTCAAGCTGACTATATTTATTGACCTAAATGACCACACTGGTTGACCAATCTGACTACGCTGCTCCACCAGTATGACCACACTGGGTGACTATTTTGGTGGTCCACCACTTTAGTCATGATGGCAATCATGTTTGTCTAGTTTAGTCAGGATGGTCATGCTGGTAGAACAGCTAAACCACCAAACATGCTACAACTTCTTAAACATACTCTGTACTGGTCAAGGGCTAAGCTGTTGAGCTTAACCAGCTTGACTGGTTTGAGGTGTATGCAAGCTGGTATTGAACTTTATTTGCTCTTCCATCGTCCTGTGCCAGCGTTCGCCAGTGGCTCTGTGTGACCGTGTTGAGAGTTCCTATGTAGTTGATGCAGTGTGACGTGAGCTAAACTGATTTAGCTCCTGGCTGCTGGTTTCTCTTTGCATATTTAAGTCTGAGGCATTAATATCGCTGATGGAAAGCATGTTCGGGCAGAAAGGAGAGATTTTTACAGTCTGTCAGGCTCTGGACTCTGAGGCAGCGTGTTGGTGCTGGCGGCAGTGTGTTAGTGTTGACTGTGACTGATGGCCCCCTGAGAACCGAAGGACAAAGTGTGTTTCCCCTCTTGTGTCATTAAGAGTCTGTGTGCTGGCTAAAGGAGCATTCAAGGGGATTAATGGTAGATGCTGTGTGTGTGTGTGTGTGTGTGTGTGTGTGTGTGTGTGTGTGTGTGTGTGTGTGTGTGTGTGTTCCCCACAAGCTATTGTAAGCATTCTTTCCAACAGTAATAGTCAAATAACATTTTCTTTTTTTATTGTTTGAACCATGTTCTTGTCATTAGGAAGCATGTGCTTAACCTGGGATTCCCCGTTAAATGAACACTGTGTGTGTGTGTGTCTTGCATCATCTTTTCTATTGACCAAATTAAATCTGTGTGTAATGGAATATGCAAATGCCCAGTCTAGATCTGCGGCCCACTAACGACCTCATCATCTGCCCCCGTCTGGATCACCAAACACCAAAAACCAGACGCCCTTTTGTCCTTGGGTGCAATTGCCTTCTTCTCAATAGTTAGACCTCGTCCAGTAACTTCACAACATCATGAATCATAGCTGTGTAAAGGGCTGTTACGATTAAACACTATTAAATATATTTAATAGATCGATTTATTTAACATTCATGTAGTTTCTCATGAATTAGCAAAGCTTGCAGGGTGTTTTGGTAACCGGTGGCAAATACCACTGTGGAAAGGAGAGGTAATCCACGAACCTGCGAAGGTCCTTCTTTGGCCTTAATGACCGCCTCCATTGACCTACACTGATCAATATGCTTCTGACACATTCTGCTGTCCACACTATAGTGTTTCAATTTTTCTTGTCCACACACTTCCCAGCAGTCTCCACTCACTGCGATTGCCCGGTCCTGTTTATTCATTTCATATCAGATCAAACCAGTTTGAGGTGGGATCACATTTTATATATATAATCAGACCAGCCCAGACAAGCAGACTGCCCAGGGTGGGCGCTTGAGTAATGGACAAACATCCATCATGTTTAGTCCCATTGTATTTCTTGCTGGAGGCTCGGCTGGATGTCATTTTAGGCTTGTTGATGTGTAAATAAAAAAAAAAATCAACAGACATTTAACACAAACAAATCCAAAAATGACTGCTTTGATCTTCAGTGAGGCCACAGTCATCTGTGAGCTCTCATAGACACCACAATTGGCCTCACTCTCGATTGGTGATTACAAAGGCAGATCAGATGTAACAGTTAAATCAGATTCTGGGTGTGATTCGTTTGGCCTCGGATGCAGACCAAAACAACCAGCCTGTTTGGGACCGGACCAAGACCACCTCCTCTGAAGGGTCTTGGTCCAGGCCCAAACAAACTCTGGAGTGGTTCCATTGTGGTGTGAATGTGATCCGACCTCAATCCGACACAACACCATCTCTGCCGCCGCTCCATGTTAAACTGGTCCAAAACACAGCACATTGTTCCTGTAGTTGTCACTCTGCCCCAGGTAGATCTGACCAATCAGTGAATAAAATGTTGGTTTGTTGTGACATAGTTTGGTGCACTTAGACAAAAACAAACAACCTGGAAAAACACTCAACATTTCAAAAATTAAAGCTTATGGATTCCATGTATGAGCTGCGTGCAGGGGTGTTTAAACTTATAGAGGCTGTTTATCTGATTATGTTCTTGAATAAAAACAACACTGTTTCTGCATTCTTTTAAATCTTATTCACATTAATCTGCAGTCTTGCTAATCATGCAAATCATGGTGGAACGCGGACCCTGTTGGAGCTTGATTGCACAGCATTAACGATGCCAGTCCACATGTTGTGTCTGCTGATGCTGCTTGGCTGGCGCCTGGCCCGGCAGGCTGGGGGCTGCCCCAGTTGGCTACTGGAAAACAGGAAGGCTGGGCATCTTTGATGCCCATCCTTGGCTAGAGACTTAACGGGCAGCACAGCTGTGGGCTCTGTCTCAAGCTGGTTGTTAGACTGAAAGAGGAGAATGCAGGTGGTTCTAATGACTTCTGTAAAGGACACACAGCTGACGCTTGGCAGAGACATAGTCAAGGACGTCAGCCTGATTAGTTGTGAATGTGTAATTTCTGTGTGCACTTAGAAGGTTTTGTGCTCCACTCTGTTCTGGGTTGTTGGAGACGAGTGAAGTGCTACAGTCTATTCCACAACAAAACAGATGACGACTGTCTCTTTTCTTAGGCTTTATTTTTTTGTGTATGAGGAGACTGGCATACTGATAAGTGTTTGCACCAAATAATAAGGAACTATTTGTTAAAAATAATAATAATTTGTGACCTTTCAGGATGCTGATGATTGGGCGAAGCCCCAGTGGCACAACCCTATATATGTAAATGTGCACATAGACCCTCTGTGCTTGTACACAGGGCAATCTGTCCTCCACATGTTACCCGTTCACAGTGAAACACACACATACTTCACATACTACTGGACATCCCACTTTTCCTCTATAAACCACAGCAATGCTGGGTGAGTGCAGGGCTGGGGTTGTAGCAACCAGCCTCACCCTGCGAGGTTTTGCTAGTGAATCATAACCTCAGCTTCGCCACTTTGCTTCTCATCTTAGTGAGTCCTGGGCCATGTCCATAGAAGAGTGTGCTACTGGCTTGCTAATATTACAGTTATATTGCACAATTTTACCTCAGATTTTACACACAGTTCTTCCTGTAAAATTAGATCATGTCTCTAGTCTTTGCTCTGTGTCCCATTACAACCTTGAGGAAACCAGTACATATTCAATGACAATTTAGATGCTGTTTAATTGGTGACCTATATTAAACCTATACATTTTAAATCAAAAATATTAGCCCATATTATCATTTACATTTACTTTTATATGTTTTTGGTAAAATATATCTGAAGTTTATATTAATTATAAAGTCAGGTTGCAGATTTTTTGAAAATCGATTCACTGTGTGGTCAGTGATTTACACTCAGTGTTCATATTGTGCTCTTAAATCTGCTCCAGTGTTATGTACACAATAACAGTATGTGCAGTGAGGTGTAAGCTCTCCGTTCTGTTTCTCAGCTGGATACAGAGGGCGAGGGTATCCCCCTGGTCCAGCTGGCACTGGTCAGTAATCACATGCATACACCCTGAGTCTGGGCACAGAAATGTCATGGAAATCAAAGCTGCCACCTCCAACTCAGTCCAGCTGGCCAGCACTGAGGATAACAAGTACAGCTCAGCATCTCCATGGGGACGTGGGGGGAGACAGTGAGGGGCTAACGGGAGTGGACGTTGTTTGATTGATAACATAGACTGGCAGTGACCCTGGAGGTTGGGCTTGGTTTGGCAGGTGGTCTGTAGTGTGATCTGGAGAGGTTTCCTTTAAATATATCAAAGAATTCATTTACATGAATTAAAGAAATTTGAAAATTCAGAATCTCAAACTGTGTCACAGATTCACCCCCAGGCACTTTTGAGGGTACAGTTTACAGTATATCAGTGTATCAATTTATCAGTGTAACAGTAAATTAGTGTAACAGTACATCAGTATATCAGTGTAACAGAGTATGATTGCAACAGTGTATCAGTATATCAGTGTAACAGTGTATCAGCATATCAGCATAAGTGTATCAATATATCAGTGTAACAGTGTATCAGTTTATCAGCATAAGTGTATCAATATATCAGTGTAACAGTGTATCAGTTTATCAGCATAAGTGTATCAATATATCAGTGTAACAGTGTATCAATAGAGCAGCATAACAGTGTATCAGCGTAACAGTATAACAGTGTAACAGTGTATCAATATATCAGCATAACAGTGTCTCAGTATAACAGTGTATCAATATATCAGTGTAACAGAAGATCAGTGTATCACTTCTGCTTAACATTCACTGGACGTCAGTGTAAAAAGATTTTATTCTGAGTCGCTTTGAAGCATTTCTATTAGTCTATTCATCTTTTGAACGCAGTATAATTTTAGCGTACTGCTGAGATTCCCTTTTTTCTCTATCTCTCTCTCCCTCCTGCTCTCTGTTGTGATGTGAGCTGACAGAATAATTTGCTGCTCTGTTTTCGCTGGGCCAATTTAGCTGTTCCAATAAAGCCTGTATTTAGCTGTCACCCTTCAGAGGAAGTGCACAATGGAAGACACATGTTGGTAGCTGACAGAGTAGGAAAACTGTGTGTGTGTGTCTGTGTGTGTGTGTGTGTTATCAGAAAAATGTGTCTCAATCCAGAGAATTACTTTTTCATATTTAAAACAAGGCAAAAACTCTTCTGTCTCTTCCAGAACGGCACGGATTATGGCTTCCTGGTGCGGCAGAACTCGGAGCTGCTAAGAGCGCTTGAGGATCTGGAGAAGACATGCTCCACACTCAGAGAGGAGAACATCCTTCTGGTAAGAGCTTGTGCTCTCTGTAGGTTCTGTAATAGTGATGTTCCAGCACTTAAGGGTAGGAAGATGCTGGTATGAATCTGCGGAGATGATAGAAGACTACCGTGAGGGGAGGAAGCCTTTCGGTTTGTGGGAGGATGTCGTTTATGGTAAGTGTGTCTTTCTCTTTCTTATCTCTCACTCTTTCCATCTATCTCACTCTCAGCGGAAGAGCAGCTGTCCTGAGACGGAGGAGAAGGTGAAGAGGCTGAGGAGGAAGAACACCGAGCTGGCAGTCATCGCAAAGCGGCTAGAGGAGAGGGCACGGAAGCTGCAGGAGGCCAACCTTAAAGTGGTACATCCTACACATTCCTCTAAACTGCTTTAAAATGTGATTAAAGGTAAATTACCTGCTGAAATATTATTTGCTGTGTGAAGCCAACCACTGCTGTTTCCACAATACGAATAAAAGTCCTACAGGAATAAATTCACTTACTGTTGTGAATTGTATTAGATAAAGCATTCACTAAACTTCATTACATTCATTAACACTCCCAAGAAATGCTAAAAATATTTCCCAAATTGAGGAATGACTTTAGTAATGACATTATTTGGGTGAGAAGTAAATTGATTTGATGTAACCGCTGTGTCAGTTAAGCATGAGTTCTGTAATTTATAACTATGAGATGGGTGATGAACTGGACAGTTCTTGGGAAGATGCTATGGTGTTGTGCTGCTTTGTTGCTTTCATGGTTCCTAAGGTGTTGCTGTGTTTTATGATAATACTTTGTCTAAATGTTGGAGTCCACATACATTTGGCTAATAGAACTGTATCCTTAAACATTTGGCTACAACGTGGGCTGCCAAACCTTTTTCCCAAAAGATGGATGGTCCAAAATCTCACCCATACACAGATGGTTCTGGAGAGCAATGGACAGAAAGCATTGTGACATCATCAGCATGGCCTTTCTGATTGGATTAAAACTCTAATGTTGCTTCTATGATTTCAGTGCATTTTTATGGGAGTGTTTTGGTACAGAAATCAGGGTTTGCTTACCATACAAATACTCTTGCAATTTCAGGAATGCTGTATATAAGCAGACAATTTGGAACAGTGTTGATATCTCAAAAACAGAAGGAATACCAGCTCCAAAAATAGGTGGAAAAATAAGAATAAAGATTAAATACAGCAAGAAAACAGAACAGAACCACAGAACAATAGAACAAAGAGGAACAATAGTGTGCAGCCCTTCACTAAACACTAATTACCGGGTTTTATATTCATTACAGACCCAATAAGAGCATATCTTAGACTTTCATTCATTTTGAGGCTTTCAGTGTGTTAACACAGCATGTTCAGCTCCTGCTGAAACGAGGCCTTTTAATCACAAAGGTGCTCTCACTTGCACAAGAGCACCAGTCAGTCCCTTATTTTGTTTATTGTGAGAGTTGCAACACTGTGTCCAGCACAGAGATTCCCAGAGGAGCTGACCCTGCCGTTCCCTAATGAACAGGACTGGAGCACTTCTGAATAGCACCTATTGTTTGCAAATTGGAGTCCAGTCCGGCATGCAGTATACAGAGTAATCACTGCAAGTTAAGGGTACATACATGAAATCTGTCACCGGAGGCTGTGGAGCCGTCTGCTGGGTTTTTGAAAGGCTGATTGTTTGCTGCTGTGTTTGAACGTCAGTTCCTGTTTAACACAGTCTTTGATTTCGCTGAGCAAACCTGATTATGTAATATTGTGAGAACTTGGCCGCAGGGTATTCAGTATACATTTGTGTGTGTGTGTGTGTGTGTGTGTGTGTGTGTGTGTGTGTGTGTGTGTGTGTGTGTGTGTGTGTGTGTGTGTGTGTGTGTGTGGAGAGATAAGAGAAGGAGTGATATGTTCCACCACTTATTCAGTACAAGGACTGGGTGAGTGAGAGACGGAGAGCTAAAACGAGAAGAAAGATACAGAAGAGCTCACCCCTAAGGGTGTGTGTGTGTTTATTTGGTTTTTTTTTTGTATAAGTCCACATACATAAACTAGAAAATATCTGTCAAAGTGGGATGTAAATGCTTATATTAACCAAGGAAATCTGCCTGTGGTGGGAAGCAAATCGTACTTATGTCATCAATCATATGTAAGATTTCTTAAAATAAGCAATAATATCTAGGTCTTTGCTTTACACTTTGATGTCTTAGTAAGAAAGTATGGAAGTGAAGCATTTTAAATATGATTAAAGCCTGAAAAAGTAAGACTCCTTGCATAATAAGAGGATTAAAATAAGTGATATAAATAGACATAATATAAGTCTATGTCTCGCATCCTTGTGCCTTGGAGAGATTATATTGCTAGCAATCAGTACGATTCAAAATAATGGACTGAATGAGAATCTCAAAGAATCTCAAAATTATTGAAGACAATTTAAAAATAGCTTTTCAAGTGAAAAGCCCTAATTTTATGTCTTAAATTCAGACATTAGAATCAAAACAACTTCACTGGTGGCATTTTGTGCTTGTTTTGAGTCCTAAATTACTTAAACCACTTATAATTTTGGTGAAATTTCTAGGTAAGGTTGATCAAGATAATAGTTGTTAAAATAATCATACATTTACAGAGCTTTGTTAGACAGAATTCATGTCAGAGAAAATAAGTTTGATCATCTTGATATAAGATCATTTCACTTGCTTGGTCTGGTTTTTGCAGTGCAGTATCTGGATTCTGTTTACTCATCATTAAAATGTGTCCCCAGTATAACAAGATAAGGTCCCAATTTAATTTCATGCATTAAATTTCCCATTTGACTCAAAATTGTCCTTCTCCAGGAGCCTGTGAACAGTTTAGAGGAAGGGTGGTGGAACACTAGATCACTTTTATGTATTTATTAGTGGTGAAAATGTGCCAAGCAGTTATGTGTGTGAATTTAATCAAAAAGGGCTCATACAGGTCAGTACTGCTGGTCATTCAGTATGCTTTTGCTCTGCTTTGCTTTGATATTGCACATGACGTGCTGTAATAGCACTTTGCATCAAACGGAGCAGAACAAATAAAAAAATAACGTGGCATAATTTAGACACGTCACAAGTTTGCGAGCACAAACATGCTCACTCCCCAAGGACTCCCTGGTGGTTTTCACGTCGGCCAGATTAAACGTAACTTGCTGTTGCCGTCAAACTAAAGATTATGGAGGAGTTTAACCCACCACTGCAATTAACTGATTCGAGATTACAGTCTAAAGCTGAGCTTTCAATCTGTGGCTCTGCGAGAGACTTTAGCCACAGGACTGATGAGCACCAGTGGAGCTTTATCTCTATAACTCACTCTCTGTTAATGTCTCACTCTGTCTCTACACAAACACACACACACACACACACACACACACGTACACACACACACACACACACACACACAAACACACGTACACACACACACACACACACACACACAAACACCTACAACCAGAGATGCTGAATACTGATCATGCTGCAGATCAGATGCTTTAGAGAGAGGGCAGTAATCACATGTTTACCTGTTTATAGTTCAGTCAGTTTTGGTCTTACTGCAAAGCACTGCAGACCAGTACACAGAACCCTTGATATTGTTGACTGGTTCCCCCTTTTGCTAAACAAAGCCACTGAGCAAGTTGCTCTGATGCAGAGATGTGAGGAACAGTCTTGTCTAGGTACTGCTTGGACGCTAAAAATGCAGATTGTGTTTCCTCACAGTGGATCCAGTAGAGCCTACTGGGGGGTCCAAACAGCCTTCTTTGCTTTCCTCTCTTCACCTGTGTGTGTGTCTGTGTGTGGGTCTGTGTGTGTGTGTGTGTGTGGTGTAACTTTATTCCACAAAGCCACCTGTATTGCCACCTGTCTGCTCACTGGTGGCCGTGGCAATTCACTGGCTGTTACTGTACAGCACCTGTTACACTCCCACCCATTATAGTGTCTGCTACACCCACCAGCCACGCTAGAGACTCACACACCATGCCGTCTCACACACCCACACTTACACACACAGTGCTTAAATACCAATTTGGTATGACTGGAACTTGTTCTGCAATGCGCACACACACACACTCACTGTATGTGTCTTTCTCTCTCTCTCTGTCTCTCTTTTCTCCCCCTCTCTCCCTTGCAGGTGAATGCCCCCCTCCCCGTAAAGCCAGGTGCAGTAGAGCAGTATAAGCGGGCGTTTGCAAGGCAGAGGGCAAGAGATCTGGCGCAGCACGCAGACACACTCCTCTCCAAAGACAAAGAAATCTCCGCCCTGCAGCAGGAGTGCCGAAAACTAGAAGCCGGAATAGGACAGGGAAAGGTACCCCCACCACACACGCAGCTTGAACTTCAGATCTTGCCATTTTGCTGCTTATAGTCTGTCATTGCTAGACAGAGCTTTAATTATTTAGTTTGATGCGATTAATAAATTGTTTAATTGGCAAAGAACTAAAATGATTAATTGGAAGGAGAGGTCTGCTGTCAAGCCTGACTAATTGGTCTCCATTGTGTGGCCTGACTGAGTTTTGAGTTTGTCTGCTCCCTGGTGGACAGTATTGGTGCTGCACATGGTCAGTTACACAAACACACACACACACACACATACGTACATAGAGATTATTTATTTATATTATACATATACATGTACATATACAATATACATGACTGAATATTCATGTGATCATCTTTATATAATGAATGATATGAAAGCAGGGAAACCAGAAGCACTCATCCGTCTTATACGGGGCTTTTTTAATAGTGCTGCTGATGACTCTGCAGGAATGTCCTTG
This sequence comes from Acestrorhynchus altus, assembly GCA_034509495.1. NCBI lineage: Eukaryota > Metazoa > Chordata > Actinopteri > Characiformes > Acestrorhynchidae > Acestrorhynchus > Acestrorhynchus altus. Next base: position 7,363,183 of record CM067511.1, on the reverse strand, counting down.
AATTGTGCTCTACACACTGCATGACTCACCGTTTTCTTCAGAAAGAGAGAGAGAGAGAGAGAGAGAGAGAGAGAGAGAGAGAGAGAGAGATTTGACCACTAGATGGCAAAGAAGGTTATCATCTTGTCCTGGAACAGCTCACTCACCAATTAACCCAGAACTGAATGTTCTAGAAAATAACATAGAATATAACAAAAACACTGGATTGGCATTTATAGACGTGATTATATGGGCAAAAGTATTGGGACACCTGCTCATTCACTGTTTCTTCCAAATTCAAATATGTTCAAAAATAGTTGTTCCTGTTTTTGTTAAAGTAACTGCATTTTGGTATTGAACTTTTTACTAACAAAATGTGTTTAGGTGCTTTAACACTGTTAGAAGAACACAGTTTTGGTTACTGATGTCTCTGTGTGCATCCGTTCAGTTTCACCATCAGCCGAATTCCTTTAGTGAAGGACTGCTCAGGTAAACTCTCTCTGTTGTCTGTGTAGGGTGGTCTTGGACTGGCAGGAGTAGGGGAGTTTGAGCGACTGCTGAAAGAGTCTCAGAAGGAGGTTTTGCGTCTGCAGAGGCAGCTTTCAGTCAGCTCATCTCGAGAACAAACTTCTCCTGGAGAAGCAGCTCCAGAGAAAGAGGAGCAGAAGGAGGACCTGGTAAGAGCACTGTTTCACTCAACATCGCCCTCACGTGGTGCATCACAGCACTGTTTGTGCAACAGTTAACAGTGGCAAGATTTGGAACCAACCTTAGTGGTCTTTCACTTCTACATTAGTTAACCATTTAAAGTTTTCCCCTCTAGAACCATAAACTGATCAGCCATAACATTAACACCATCTGACTAATATAGAGTAGCCTCCCCTTGTGCTACCATGCCAGATTTGAGTGTTCAAGGCACCTCTGAAGGTGATCTAAAATATTGCATATTTTATCTAACCCCCAACGTTTTTCACTTTACCTGTCAGTGGTGTTAATGTTATGGCTGATTGATGTGTTGTCATGAAACAAGAACTATTTAGGAAAACGTTGTTTTTAAGAGTGGGCTTCGTGAGTATATCTGTAACTGTTCTTATGTGGCATATTCAGTAACGGGTAAGTCTCAAATTGAGTCTTGTACAAGTGCATGCAAGTCTCATATTGAGTCTCGCACCAGTCCAGGCTCATCTCACATTAAGTCTCATATCAGTCCAAGCACGTCTCACACTAAGTTTTGAATCAGTCCATGCACGTCTTACAATGAGTCTTGCATCAGTCCAGATAACCGTCCATGCAAGTCTCACATTGAGTCTGTGTGACTGTCCAATAAAACAAGTTAAAAAATATAGATTAAAAATGATAATGATCGAGAAATGCTACAAATGAAAAGAGAAATTAAACAATATAATATATCAAGATTAGGAACGAAAACCTACACATGGAGAACACAGTCAATATTTTATAAAAGCAGTTTTATCAACTTTAACAAGTTTAAAGTTATTAGGCTTATCAATATTACCAATTAAGCCTATGTTATCAATTAAGCTTTAGCACAGTCAGGATGTGAGCATTGCTCAGCAGTTTTATTGCTGAGGTTTTTTGGGTTTTTTTTATCTCCAAATGCTGTTACACAGTGATCATTACTCAGCGTTGACTCATGGTCTGAATCATATGTGTCAAACTGTGGCCTTTACATGGTGTAAAGTGATTGTTGTGTGGTAGTTTTGCTCTAACCTCCAGCATCTTAAAACTGCACTGGTTGCTCCACAGCCAGTTGTATTGAGTTTGGCTGTGGTTCTCCCAGTGGGCATCAGTCAGAATGTGATCATTACTCTGCACTTTTGCTCTAAACCTCAGGGTCATGCACCATATGTAGTAGCGTTGAGCAAAGCTGTGGGCTTGGGTCGTCGACTGGGCTTAGGGCAGATATGCATGTGGACAAGTGTGTGTATGTGTGTGTGCTGTTAATATGGGGTTTTGGTCCAGTGGGGTTTTTGTAGGGCTTAGTGTGTGTTTACACTGGCATAAATGCTGTTTGTTGCTCTTACATAATGGACTACACCATCATCTGCCACACTGCCTAATGAGCTGACTCCCAGCCACGAACTTAAGCTTGGTTGAGTGAGTGACTGAGTGAGAGAGAGAAAGAGAGAGAGAGGTAGAGAGACAGCAAGACATTGAATGGCACACTCACATGCGCATACTCTTGATAGGGACTCGAAGCGTAGTATTGATATCTAGAACACTGTGCAGTTAAACATTAATCTGATCGATCAGAAAGTGTTCTGCACAGAACTTGAGTTCAGATGTAGTGTAGCATGGGTATTTTGAAACCTAAATTTTCATCATCACTAATGGGTTATACGATTGGTTATCATCTAATACTTAATAAGAGGTTAAGCTGTGAATTACACTTTGTTTTGTTTTTATGGAAGAGGTAGGAGTGCAAAACGAGCAGCTTCTCCCATCTCAGCTCTTTATACAGATTGTTCTGGTTATTTGGGTGAATTGGTCATAAATTTCACTCCTGTATTCTTATAAACTCAATTTTGGTGGCCGTAATTTAACTCATGGGGAGAGTTTATTATATATTACACAAACATTTTGTAGGACAGTAGTGGCTCAGTGGTTAGAACACTGGGGTATTGATGACAGTTTTTGGTACAATACCTGACAAAGCTTCCACATTTGGGCTCCTGAGCAAGGCACTTAAAATTCTCTCCTGGGCTGCAGCTTAGGCACACCCCCCGGGTGTGTTTACTAGTGAGTATGTATGTGTTTACTGTACAGAAGGGTTAAATGAAGTCCTATTCCATCTGTGTGCAAGCTCTTTGTGTTACAGTGCAGCTACTAACCACATGAAACAAACGTAAATTTTTTAAAGACACATGTATTGAGTATTTTAAGTTCACATGGTAAGCATATTATTTTGATTGTTGTGAAAATGACTTCGATGTCATTTAACAAATTCATTTCCAACCCTGTTATTTTGCCTCAGAATGAAACACTGATGAAACACTGTACTTATTCCTGAGGCTTAGCAGAGTGCTGCTGTCCTCTCGTTGTGTCCTCTGAAGGCTGTGTGCTGTTACCAAGCTCAAGAGATTAACAGTGGTTAGCTTTTAGCCTAGTAGGATACCTATTTGCTTTCTCTAGCCTGCAGTACAACAGTCTCAGCTCCTCACTTTCTGCCCTGAATATTTATATTTAGATTTACGTTTACAGTGTTGGCTGAGACTCTTATCCAGAGCAAGTTGCACGGTTATTCACATTGCAAAGTAGGGTCAGAATAGTGTTAGGAGTCTTGCCCAAGGACTCTAGTTGGTGTAGCACAGCATAGTTGCCCAGCCTGGGAATCAAACCCCAGACTCCCACATGGTGTGGGTGCTCACTGGTGGTGTTATCTGTTGCGCCCTACCAACCAAACATTCCACTTACTGTTCTGCGTAATTTTTCAAAAAACGATTCTGAAATTACCAATTTATATTTACAAAGTTAACTAACAAAGTTGTATTGTAAATACAATACAGTAGCCTATTTCATACCCCACTTGAAATAAGAATTACTACGTAATATGTGGTACTTAAACATGTAATTCCAGTTTCTGAAATTAACCAGGAATACCTCTGTGGGACTGATGGTGTGAGTCTGACAGCGATGGGCTGAGAGTGCAGTGCTGCAGCTGGATACTACTGGCTGATTTTGAGCTTCCCTTCTGTGGAAACTGGCACAGGAAAAGCCAAGGTCATGTAGTAACCTGTATTCCCAGAGATAGCAGAGTCTGGAGGTGATGTGCTGCTCTCCATAATCAACAACACCAAATTCATGTAAAGTAGTTAACTTATGGTACCTTGCTAACAGCATCACAGTTCAGAAAAATGTGCACAGATTGAATGTAGCTGTACATGCTGCCTTGACGTTGACACAGGCTTTTTTTAAATACTTCAAGTTTCGCCCTGATATTCCCCAACTGTCTCACTAAAGCCTGCATGAGAATGACAGCACTGGTAATCTGGTCATTTGTGTGACACACACTCACACACACGCACACAGTCATGCTCGCTAGGAAAGGCACCATGTTGTGTGTACTTTAATCCCCTATGCCCACAGAATGGTACAGTCCAGTAATCCCCTGGCTGTTGCCGTGGTAGCGGTGAGAGGGTTTTGGATGGTAGGTGTAGCACTCTTGCCCTAACCAAACCCAAGACTTGAGCAGCTCTGTCAGTTTTGACACATAGGACCTGAGGGGGACAAGACACTTGCCCTCAGCTCACTGGAAGGGGGTAGGTCTGTGTGAGTGTATGTGGAGATGTGCATGTGAGTACGAGTGTATAAGATAAATACTGTCCAGACAAGTGGTTTGAGTGCAGAATGCAAGTATGCATGGCTTGCCTGTAGATTGAGTCAGCATGCTGTCAGTATGCGGCAGGCTTCTGTTAGCTAGTGTTGCCTGTCCAGTGATGTAACATGCGCAAACGCTTTGTGCATATGAGGATTGTCTGCGTGTGCATCTGTTCAGCTAGCACAGATTATGACACTTCCATCGTCCTCCTCTGTCTCGTCCATTAACGGGCTTGTGTCTGTGTATGATTACAGTACAGCCAACTCCTCCTCTCTAAGTGGATTTCCCCCTGCCAGGTCATATACCTTCAAGGTTTTTCAGTATATGTGCTCAGAAAACCCTCATTTGACTTGTCCAATGCTTCACTTCCACAGGAAAGTTCACTAGCAAGCAAAGGAGTAACCTGAGGCCTAGCTTAAATAATGACTCCAAATCTTTTGCTATGCAAATGTCAGAGAATGAGCTTGGCGAGCAGTAGGGAATTTGCAGTGCAAGCAAGAAAGTGAATCAATGACTGCAATATCCATGCATCAGTATGCATTTTGTGAAACAAGCAAGGAATGAAAAGATGCACACTGGCTGGCCCAATCCATTAAGATGCTTTTAAAAGAAGTGATCCAGTTACCCGTTTCAGTAGTCCACAGGGATTACTGCAATGTGCTTATGGCAAACAGGGCCTGCTGCATCTGATCTACCGGCCCTGCACTAGCTATGCGGAAATAGCATGGTGTTGATGCCTTGTTAGAGCAGATGATATACTGAGGCTTGAGCTGTAGATAGCAGGTTTTATGCCCCAGCCCTGCAGCAGGATTCCCTTCAGGCCTTCGGTGCTTGGCTGTGAAGCAGTTCTGGAGCTAGGCTGTAAGGTTGCGATGTTTAAGTGTAGAGATTTGATGTGTCAGGCTGGCTCAAACAGTAATGCTTCACGGCTGAGGCCTAAATGTAGCCCAGCTTTTGCCATCATGTTATAACTAGGGCTGGATGTCCCCACAAATTCTTATAGAGTATGCATTCATCAATTGAATTTTAGAGTGTATAGCAAAGCATGGAAGTTCGTGCTAGCATAAGCCACAGGCAGTGCTTATGTAACTTATAGCCTGTGCATTCTTGATACAGTGCCATAAGCGTGAACCCTCATTTTAGTTATACATAATTCCTTACAGACCTAAGACCACTCAGTGCAGCTAAATGTATGAATTTATTTTGTGCAAAAAAGCTGTATGATTACACCAAAGTAGATTGAAAACACACAGTTAAAGGTATTTTGCATATTGTGGCCTTTAATAAATGCAGCAACTTATTCTGACTGTAGTTAGTTCTGTATTATTCTGTGTCGGTTTGGCCAAAGTAATGGTAGGGTGGAAAAACAAATGTTCACAAGTGACAGCTAACCCCATATGTAGTCATTCAGCCAAAGTTTTTTTTTAATTTTTATTTAGTTGTACATTGGAGCTCTTATCTATGAGGTAGGATTGTCTAAAAACCCTAGATGTGAAAAATCTTTGTAGTTGTCAAGTCTGAGTCAGGATTCCAGTTTGGCAAACCTGTTGTTTAAAATGATTGTTCAAAATACATTTCATCTACTACCTAACACCAAAACTTTGGCTAGTTAACACCAAAACATTGGCTAGCTGAGATAAGAATACCAGCTAGCTAACACTGAAATGCCGGTTAGCTAATACTGAAACGCCGGTTAGCCAACACTAAAACATATGCTAGCTATCACTAAAATGTTGGCTAGCTAACACTAAATCGTTGGCTAGCTAACACTAAAACGTTGGTTAGCTAACACTAAAATGCTGGCTAGCTAACACTAAAATTTCTGCTAGCTAACACTAAAATGTCTGCTAGCTAACAATAAAACATCTGCTAGCTATCAATAAAATGTCACCTTCCTAACTTAGCTAACTTTAAAACATTAGCTACCTAAACTAGCTAACACTAAAACTAGCTAACAATGAAATGTCGGCTAGCTAACAATAAAACATTAGCTAGCTGACAATAAAATGCTCTCTAACAATAAAACATTAGCTAGCTGACAATAAAATGCTCTCTAACAATAAAACATTGGCTAGCTAAAACTAAATTGTCAGCTTCCTAAGCTATGTACATTGGCTAGCTAACATGTATATGTATATGCATTGACAGATTGTGAGACACATACAAAAAACATTTAAATACAGGTTGTTATGTAGTTAACAAGCCAAGGGGATTGAATACTGTTGCAAGGCACCGTAGATTTTCTCAGATTGTGTAATATATTTGTATGTAATATACAGCACATCTTGTTTCTGTATATTTCATATTTGTGTATATTTAGGATGTTTAGCTACATCTGTTGATTAGTGCTGTCCTACTATACTGAGCCTCACCATGAGCATTTCAGTGCACAAATATCCTAACGTTGTCCAGTTGACAGAGAACAGTCCTGACTTGAGCAGTGCACGAATGCAGTCCGGTACGGTGACTTGTGTGGTTGTCCTTCAGGCTAATTGATTGACAGGGTAAAGGGCTTCTCCCAATCCGCAATCCCTTATTCTTCTCAAGCACTACCCCAGGTTGCTTAACTGCAACAAGCACTTATCTTTAAGACAATTGATTGACATTGTACTGCTCACCAATTCAGCACTTTTCAGCCTAATGTTTTCTGTATGCACTAATTATGTTTACAATTCTAACGGCTAAAACATGCTGGCTGTTTTATCTTGTTACTGGGTCACAGCCTTGGCCACAGTGGCACAGTTCCGCTGAGTGTATAAGTAGAGCTAGCCGCTAAACTTAGCCACAAAGGCTTGACTTCTAACTCTTAAGAGACAACACCAATGTCATCTGCTGTGCTACTAGCACTCTGTGTTCCGGATGAGGCTCAATCACCTTAAACCAAACATCTGTTTAAGAAGAGACACATTTAAGATGAATATTTTCTATGATAGTCTTCCTAACTCATGCTTACCGTATAAGACACTACAGAAGATGATTTTGTTGTTTCAGAGAATTAAAATTCAAGACTCTGCCGCTCATTTTAGGTACTTAAATGAATCTGAATGATCGCCAATTTTAATTGACAAAAAGCACTAGAAATCTCTATTGAGTATTCTGTATATATAAATGTAGGTGGCCATTTCCCCCACAAACAGCCAGTTGATTTTTAGCCACACAAAAGTGTCTCCAGTCTCCTCATCACAGCCCTGAAATGCATTTGAAGTATTCCACTTTTACATGAGACCAACATTAGGATGAGCATGTGTGATGCATGTGATGTCAAACACCATCTCTTTTTGAAGTTACACCATTTTTTAAATCATTGCTGGGCAGCCAACGCACTCTGAGGAAAGTGCCGGGTCCCCAAACCACAAAGTTGTTGCACCTGAACCCCCCACTTCTAATCTTGAACAAAATCTTTTATTAAGTCCCATAAAATCTGCTTCAGAGAGTCCTATTTGAGTCCTATTGGCAGTATTTCTCCACAGGGACTTGACAAGCTGTGTGTGTGTGTGTGTGTGTGTGTGTGTGTGTGTGTGTGTGTGTGTGTGTGTGTGTGTGTGTGTGTGTGTGTGTGTGTGTGTGTGTGTAGGGTGCAGCTTAAAGTACCCGAATGCATGTATGCAAACATGAAATTGACATTTGTTTCTTTGCTCCTACCAGGTTGTATCTGAATCCCCATCTTCAGTGTTAGATGAGGCCCCTGTTAAATGGGAGAAGCCTCCTGGAGAGGAGGAGGAGGAGTCTAGAACACAAGTGACGCTTGAGCAGGACAGCCATCAGGAGGAGCGCACACAAGAGCAACAGCTTCAGTTTCTGGTGAGAGAAATAAACACAAGAGTTAAATCTGAGATGAAGGAAGAGGTTTCATCAATGTAACCATTTCACCCACCAGTTCCACCCTCTGGCTGAGACACAGTACCACCAGTGCTGGGAGGGTGAAGACGAAAACGGGTTACCTTCTCAGAGCTACATGAAACCAGCCAGCGGCATCATAAGTCTTTGGTTGGCTAAACATACTTGGAGGAGAATATTATAATTTAGCTTTCATCTGACATTGATGGAGAACACATTTCAGTGAAATGTTGTAATTGCTGTAAGAGTTGTTCATGACTGTTCAGCATTATGGAGCCAGTTTGAGTACAAATTATAGTTGTTGTTTTTTCAACTGAACTATTTATGTTTTGGGACACTAGTGAGTATGTCAGCTATTTTCCCAGCCAGTGTCCAAATTGGGAAGCTAGCCTCTAGGCCAGTGATGGTAACGGGCCACTGCATGCTGTGAAGTTCAGATGTTTTCCATTTTAGTTTATTAATTGGAGGCTGATGTTTGTAATCATAGGGCAATACTAATGAGGGAACAGGGATCCACTTCGGACACAGCCATTGTTTTAAACATTGCGAAAATGTTGAACTGTCAACCCAGAATTGCAAATCAGATTGTGGGCTGATTTGTGGTTATCATAAATTAATCATAATAAAATTCATGATAAATCATATCATATTTATCATAAATGTCGGGTCTCAGCAGAACAACGTTTGGGAGTGCTTTGAATTTTCATAGTTATTAAACTAGACTGAGCTAAATAGAGAGAGAATGGACCATTTTCTGGATGACTTTCTGCTTCTTCACTGCTTATTAATGTTTGTGTCTGAAAAATAAGTATAAATATATAGTTAATATGTGCTTTCAATAAACTGAAAGATCAATTCCCTAGCAATGATAGTTTTGTCGTATGGCATCACACAATCTGCACCAGCCTAGACTTGCAGCCCCATGGTGAACTGCATCACTGATGCCTCTTTTACACTTTCAAATCACCAGTATTGCTCCTGCTGTGAAACAGTGACACAGGGGCCGAGTGCTAATCTAACAGCTGAGAGCAATTAGCTGTTCTGTCCATCAGACCTACACTCATCAGCCTTGGTCAGCCCCGATTGTCTTTATGCAGCTGCTGAGGGCCAATAAGCTAATGTCTGCTTTTTGTTGGTCCTTTGTGTAAGCTGCATTGAGTGTAATTAAAGGGTGCCAAGCTTTGTATTTCCTCCGAGTGCCCGTGTTGGGGGTCAGTATGAAATTTAAAATGATAGACCACTTTATCCAGAATTATTGTCATCATTTGCTCTCCCACGCACCTTCAGCATCTGAAGAGATATTACAGCATTTCTCAAACTGGCACTGACCTAAGCTTTAAATATCCATATTTATTTAATTTTTTATTTATAATTAAAGGGCCCATGTTTACATTTTCTTGTGTTTTTCCGATGTCTTAGAAGTTTGTCTATGACATGTTTACATATTAAAAACACAACCACTTTCTGAGCTCTCTCTGATCTCTTTTTAATCCCTTTGCATTAAACACTTTGCCTTTAGATTTGACATATATAAGTGGGTAAATTGTGATCACTAACTCTGTGGCTCTATCCACTGAGCCACAAGGTTGTGAATTCAATACCCGAGTCCACCAAAGCTGTCACTGTTGGGCCATTGAGCACTGCTCTTAACTTATTGACTCTAGTGGGGCCATAGCATGGCTGCCCCTGTTCTCAAACCAGGTGGCAGGTAGATGTGGCCCAAAAGTTAGAGAAGCGGGCTTGGGATGGAAAGGGATTGGAGCTGGCTCAATCCCCAGGATTGCAAATGTACTTAATTGTCTTAATGAGCTCTGTTCTGCAATTTCTACAGTTCTAAACCTACACTGATATGATGAGCTTATTGGTAAATTTGAATAGTTAATGACTAGATTTGCATTGTATTCTATTGTTTTTTTGGTTCCAGTACCTGTAAGGGACCTGTAAGTTTGATTACACCGAACCATTTCACATTAAATCACAGCATTTGCATTGTGAATACATGATGCAGAAATGTAGAAAGTGTGGAGGAATTGTCAGTTATACCCTGATTTCAGTGTGTTTTGTTTTATATGTCCACAGGAAAGTGAGTTGAGCAAGAAAAGAAAAGAATGTGAAGGCCTTGAACATGAAGTAAGGAAGAGGCAGAAAAGATGTCTCGATTTGGTGAGTCCTTTTTCACAGTGCCAAGTGGTGTTAATCATTTATAAAATTCATAAAGGAAATGTTTATTCAATAGTCAAATTTCATTGACAATTTGATGATGGAAAATCTGCTCTATAAGAGTATTGAAGTGATTTTACTGTTGGACTTTCTGATAACGAAAATACGACAAATGAAAAAGAACATATAACGATTATGTATGACCTTTTATGTTACTATGTTTCTCCATATATTCCCACACATACTTGTTCGCTGTTGTCAAAGTCTAAAGTTGGCTTAATTCTTGCCTTATTTCAGATTTTCCATTTTACCCAAAGTGGTGCAGCATTCATGCATGAATTATGACAGCATGATTCAGGATTTTCTCCAGTCGATTCTCCTTTCAGCCTGATAAATTTATCAGTTGTGTGTGTCTGTGGTTTTTTATGTAATTCATGTGTCCACTGCATTAACAGCCCAATGAATGGAACAATCCATTCAAGCTGTAGAACAAATCTTTCACTACATTTTATGCTTTAACATAATATTTGGGAAAAGAGTCCATTGCCCTGCATTTTCCAAAAAGTAATTCCAGAAACAAATAAAAATGCACATAGGAAATAACTTTTAAATGGCTCTCCACTGTAGTGTCCATAACTGAAAGGGTTAGAATTTGAATTAGAAGCTGAATAATAAAGAGCCAACTCGAAGCCCGTCTCTGATCTTATCCATTCTATCCATTTTGAACACATGTGAATGTTTCCCAGCATTTTCATCCAAGTTTAGGTTTTGTTGTAGATGACCAGCAAAACCATGTACCTTCTGTAACTACAAGCATACAGTTTCCATGCGTTTCAGAAATGTAAACATATGATTTGTTCCAACACTGTGACTTTGGACTCATAGGATGTTCTGCTCTCCACTGTAATTGTCATGTATTGTAAGCTGTACCTGTTGTAATACTGTTCCAAGATCCAAGAAGGTTATAGTTTTTTAATATCTGCTAGTTAGATTACATTAGAGTTGAGTATTATGGAGCTGTTCCACTGTGGTACCTATACTACTCTACTTTTTTGCATTTTGGTAAATGGAACCAGGTACTATTTTCATACCTGCTCATTCCAAGTGAGCCAAATTGGGACTAAATTCTGATGCGTAAAGCATGCAGCATGCTGGTTGGCCTGAGTGACGCAGACATCCAGCACTGTTGCTGTGATATTTTGTAGGTTGAGGTTGCTGTGCTCTCTTGTGGAGCTGCCAAATATATCACCACTGTTTGTTTCTATGAGACCCCTAATAAACTCCTGACAGTTTCACTTGAATATTTTTAGATAATAACATTATTTTTTCTTTATAGCAGGTTATATTCTCCTCTCACTGTGTGGTTGGACATGGAACAGAAAGCTAACTAATGCTACAAGAATAAAAGCACACATCTGGTTTAAGCCTTTAAATAAAACCTTGAGACATATAACCAATGTGCATCTAATGAGTTAAAAGTATCTTGTTATAAATAGAGTTCATTAAATAGAATGGCGCCAAGCTAACCCAGCAAACTAGGTACCTGAAACAATTCATTTACCTCAGATCTCTTAATATTTTCAGTTAACATAGTTGCTTTAAACAAAATAGTAAGTTTAATAAACCTATGCAAACCATTGCTTAAGTGTTTTGTTAAGTCACCAGCAGCACCAGCTGCAAAAAGTGAGTCGAGTCGAGTCTAGTAGTGTAGGTGCAATATAGTGGAAAAGCAGCATTTGACTTCAAAAATGAGACCATGACTAAATAAATAGAATGTATTGTATTAAAATATGTATCACATTTATGTTCAGTAATCTAAGTTTTTGTAGTTGAGTTTAATCATCCTTTAACACTGCAGTGGGGGAGCAGTTAAGCTTCTTTATGGTGTTATTGTTTTGACTGTGTCAGGTGTTGTTAAATGTAACGACTAGAAGATTTGAAGTAGAACACTGTCATTGTTTGCAGCATTCACCAGTTGAGAAGACTGATGAGCTTATTTGTGTTCCTACAGGAGAACCAGCTTGAGGATGAGCGCAGCAAAAATGCGCTCTTAACAGAGGAGGCTGAACTCCTCAGGAGGAAGGCTGAGCTGCTTGACCAGGTGTGTGTGCCGAAACACATTCAACATGATTATGTTTAGATTGGAGGCAGCACTGACTACCTCGGGGTGGCATTGTACCACATTAGGTGGACCAAACTGCTCAACTACGTGTTCAAATTAAATAAAAAGAAAGGCTCTGTCTCTATTCACAATTTTATTCAGCGTTAAGCATAAGTGAAACTTTAGGCTTCTGAATATGAGATAGCTAGATTAGAACAAAACAAGAGCTGTCTGGTGGACCCAGGAGTGGACTGAGAGCCATCTTAACTTTGATGGATCAAAATGCTTCATGTATTTTAATACTGGTAACATGTATTCTCTCTTTCTTTCTCTCGCTCTCACGCTCTCTCTCACTCTCTACTTCCAGTCTCAGGTTGAGAATGAGGAGCTGAGAGAGGAGCTCTCTGCCGTGAGCGCTCAACACAGTTCAGTTCTCGAGGAGAACCAGAAACTCCGTGCCAAACTGGAGAACCTAGAGCAGGTCCTAAAGGTAGACTTGTCTTCGGTGGTGGTACTGTAGAATCACATGGATATACAGTGAGGGAATGTAAAACATCAGCCTGTCGAACTTTGAGAGACCTTATTAAAGTTTTAAAGTATTAAAGTTTTTTGGTGTACACAGCATATGCGAGAGGTCGCAGAGCGCAGGCAGCAGCTGGAACTGGAACATGAGCAGGCGTTGGCTATCCTCAAGTTCAAGCAAGACGAGATCAAACGACTTCAGCGGGTCAGTCACACAGCACATCTTGTGTATAGTTGAGGTGGTATGGGAGCATTTTCCCTGTCCATAAACCTGCACTAATGAAGTCACTTGGCTTTCATTATCATTTCCATCATCATTAAATTAACACTCAACCGAAATTTGGGGGAAGGTTTAAATGGACATATAATACCCTTGAAACAATAAGGTTCTATCTGATATTTTTATCAGAATGAGTTATTAAATACTCTTATTAGACATTCTGTTGACATTAATTTACACTATAAGTTCACTGTAAAGACTTTGTCTTTATATCTCAAAACTGCTGAGAATGCAGATGGAACCTTATAGTTCCAAGCGGGCAATATGTAAATGAAATGTGCTTTTTTTTAAAGTATAGAACAAGATATTCTATACTAATGTTGCAAGCAATGTCAAATACATGTACGCAGATGTCTCTTACATCCTTACTTATTTGACACAAACTTGATTATGTACAGGGTAGCACTTTACAATAAGGGAACATTAATTAAGAGATTAACACAGTAATAAACATTACTGCATTGTTTAGTAATGTTTCATCTAAGTATTAATTGACATTGACATAACTAAATATTTGAGCAATGAATGAATGAAGTTACACTAGCACTGGTCAAGATAACTATCAACCAACTGCCACCGACAACAAGCTGCAGCCAATAGGTGTCTGAACACTTTTGTCCATATAGTGTAGGTTAGTTATGACACTAATAATGTTAAAACACAAGTCCAGCTTGTGCAGCTCTAGAAGTCACAACTCTCAGCCTTAGTCTGTCTAAATTAGAGCTTTGGTTGAGTTTTATCATAGCTTTTAATTGGTTGCTTTGGTTTTGTGCTTCATACCTCTTTCCTCTGTCTTCTCTCAGGCTCAGTTATTTGCCAAGAGGGAACATGAAGGGGTTGTGCAAATGCTGGAGGTAAGATTTTTTGATTCACTCTGCTTTTGTTGCTTAGGTGTCTGTTGGTCTGTTATTCATTATTTATGAATTATTTACACTGTTATTTACTAGACTGCATCTATTCAGTTATATCTGTCATTATTCAAGATAAAACACCTCCCCACTACAGCAGATTCAGTTAGAAGAGAGAGAGAATTAATATTTGATGGCCTCTCGCCTCTCCCCTTATTCTCTGGACTTCTCAGAGGCAAAAGACCCTCTGCCTGCAGCTAATGCAGCTCTGATGCATAATTGATTTATTGTTCTCTGTAAAACACCTGTCAATATTGTGTTTGTGCTTTTCTAAAGTAATTGTGGGACTTAATTGTATATTCTGATGATTAGTGATGTTTGTATGTGTAAAAATGTGTTGATGCTAGGGCTGTCAAAGGATTCAAATCATTAATCATATTAATTTCATCAGCATTCACAAGAAAGTCATGTGCCTTCCCCAGTCTAAACACTGTTTTTCCAGTCCAGTGAGAACAGTGGTTGCATCTTCCAACAAATATATCCTAAATACAGTGAATGGTCCAGCTCTTCTGAACCAGCACTTTGAAAAGGTATGGTGTTGTTTCACATGTCTCAGAGGAAGCATGTACCACCTCAGTGCTGGTAGATGATGATGAATCCTTGCTAACCGGTGGAAGTTGCCAATGATTACATTAAGAAGAAAACTGGGTGTACAAGAGTACAAGAGGTGGCCTACAATGGACAATTAAATTGGCGTAGGCAAATAATACTAGAAAAGGCCAAAAGCTAAAGCTGTGCTGACTGGGTGAAACACCACTGATAGAAATGCCAACCATCTGCAGCACTGTTAATCATATCTACATGCTGGCCATGGCTTCTCTGCTTTGTACATCACCACAAGAACCAAGGAGAGTCACCATCGACTGCTACAAAATAGAGGGGAAAATGGCACTATTTCATATTCAATGTAGGTGGAGATACAGATGCTGCAGAACTGAATTTTTAACCACTTGGGGATGCTCTTGCTTGGTTTGAAAGAGCAAATTTCTAACCTTTTTTTTTGACAAATCGCTTTTTTTTTTACAAAAAAGCTACAGTGAGGATGTTTTTTAATGGTTGCAAGATTAAAAAGAGTTTAATTGCATTATAAAATCCTAAATAAAAGCATTCTGTGGCACCTTTAAAACCTCTATTTGACCAAGAAGCCACATACAGCTCATGTGCAGCTGGGCTTCACATGTACTAACTACTACAGATGGTTCTATGAAAAATTGTTAATAATGTTAAAAAAATGTGTTTATTGCATTCATGTGTTAATATCATTAAAGGCTTTACTTTGACAGCCCTAGTTGATGCATGTGAATTTCGTGTTGTGCATTGTGTTTATGTTGTTTTGTCTAAATGAAGTTTGTCTTTGTAGGATTTGATCCAGCTTGTATTGCTGAGAGAGCTGGTAGAGTAACACTGATCATTTAATTTTTTTCTCTTTATCTGTTTATCTGTCTATATATCTGTCTGTCCATGTTTATATCTCTAAACTGCACCAGTGATTATAGTACCTGTCTCCTCCAGAGGGCCCCATCTGTCTATAAATTCACATAGGCCTTTTAATGTTCCTTGCAAATGAACTCCTCTGCTCTTTATCAGAGTCTTGAAAAGAACGTTTCCTTTTTGCTCCGTAGAATTTGGTGAACATTTTTTATCTGTTCATTTGGAAAAGGGTCTTAACACATTTTAAGAGAGCTAAACGCAGTATCGCTCTTGAATGTAATCCCATACTGCAATGATGTGACAGAGGGTCTGGAGGGGTTTAGATACTGTAGCTCAGTGTTTCACAACCCTCGTCCTGGAAACACCCCTGCCCTGCACATTGTACAGCTTTCAGTGTCTCCAACACCCCCTGATTCAACTATTGAGTTCATTAACAAGCCCGCTCAGTGTTGCAGGGGTGCGTTAATGCAGGGAGTTCACAAAAGTGTTCAGGACGGGGGTGCCTTCATGAATAAAGAAGAGAGAAACACTGTTGTAGGTCAATAAAATAATTGTTCAGCAGGTCTTCTTAAAGCTGGCGCTGGATTGCTGTGTCTACTAACCACAAGTCTTCTTCCCTGTGGTTGACCTTTGACATGCATGCGTCTCTCTCTCTCTCTCTCTCTCTCTCTCTTCTTGCTTTGTGCTCTGTCCTGGTGTTTGCTGAGCAGAGCACACTGGACTGCATGCAGGTACAGAGAGCTATTCAGTGCTTCCCCTTACATCCCTCCCATCCTGTCCACTTAGTGCACCTTCTTTTTAGAGTCTCTAGGAAAATGTTGTAGAATAAAAACAGTTTTAATGAGATATAAATTAGGCAGATACTGGGGTTTAATGAGTCCCAACGTTTATTCTTCAATACCATACAGAAATAATGAGTAGCCGAAAATTCACTATGCGTTCACTAAGCGTTGCATTGAGTGAGTTATGTTGGGGTGTTAAAAGTCCTCATTTGATAACACAACCTGTGTTGTTCTCTGCATAAATCAGTCAGTCATAATATTACAGGTGAAGTGAAAACACCGATTATCTTCATCTGCACTGGCATCTGTCAAAGGCTGGAGATATTAGGAAGCAAATGAACAGTCGGTTCTTAAAGTTTGTTAAAAGCGGGAAAAACTGAGCAAGAATAAGAATCTGAGCCACTTTGAGATGAGTCATATTGTAATGGCAAGGTACCTGAGTCATCTCCAAAACATCAGACAAGTCTTGTGGAGTGTTTCTGGTATGTAATGGCCAGTGCCTACCAAAAGTAATCCAAGAAATGACAACTGGTGAACAGGCAACAAGCTAATGGCTACCCAAAACTCACTGGTGTGATCCATACAGACCCCTCCTCACAACTTGCTGGGCGAAAAGGGTGGGCTACTAATGTCTTGGTGACACTGCAGGACACCTTCAGAGGTTTTGTGGAATTCATGCCTCGATTGCCAAATCTGTTGTCAAGTCTGGGCAGTTGAAGACTGGGAAAAGAAGCCTGATCTTATGATTCTGTTTCAGCTGAGGCCTGCAGATGGTAGGATCAGAATTTAGCGGAAACAGCATGAATCCGTGGACCCAACCTGCCTTGTGTCAGCAGTCTAGACTTGTGGAGGTGGTGTAATGGTGTGGCACACTCTAGACCTGTTAATGTTTTGTAGAATGCTACTGTCTTTTTGTGTAATGTTGCTGATTATTAGCATCGCTTCACTCCCATGATTTATATATCTTTTAATAGCTACTACAGCACGAAGTCTCATACCAGTCTCAAACTAGTTTCATGAACAGGACAATGAGTTGAGTGTTCTTCAGTGACCTTTCCGGGTCATCATCTCTGAATCCATCATCTCTGATGTGGAAGAAGGGGGAATTTAGAGAATGAGTATTTTTCAAAACATTTGCAGGAATTGCATGATTCAGACCACATTTTCAAAGGAATGCTAGCAGACTGCAAGGCTTGTCTTTCCCCTGCTAGTATTTGGGTACTTCCAATTTGAGGGGGAAATTAGGAATTGAGAAAAGAACAAAAATAATGCTCTGAATGCCTCAAAGCCACCTCCAATTGGTTTTCTTCTTCGCATAGCTGACATGACTCGCTTCAGTGCTACGCAGTTAGGTGTGATGTTTTACAGGAAACTGGGCGTATTTTTTTCAGCTGAGAGCCAGTTGGTGTGTGTGTGTGTGTGTGTGTGTGTGTGTGTGTGTGTGTGTGTGTGTGTGTGTGTGTGTGTGTGTGTGTGCGCGTGTATGCACACGCATATTTTAGATGAGGCCCTGTTTGCTCAGTGTCTGCCAGGAAGCTGAACCGCAGTGCCGGAAGTGAAACTAGCTGTAGTTTCTCTCAGCCTGAGATACATTTGCTCGCTTACAGTACACACTCAGCAGAACGGCAAAATGGCTGCAGACCTCTCCCCATTTCCCGCTTCCTCTCTGTCTGTTTTTCTGTCATCTCCCTGTTTGTACTCACAAGTGTGTTTATTTGCTGTGTGTGTAGAATATTGTCTTTCTATATACAGTGGGGAAAATAAGTATTTAGTCAGTCACCAATTGTGCAAGTTCTCCCACTTAAAAAGATGAGAGAGGCCTGTAATTGACATCATAGGTAGACCTCAACTATGAGAGACAAAATGTGAAAAAAAAATTGAGAAAATAATTTTGTCTGACTTTTAAAGAATTTATTTGCAAATAATGGTGGAAAATAAGTATTTGGTCAATAACAAAAGTTCATCTCAATACTTTGTTGTATATCCTCTGTTGGCAATGACAGAGGTCAAACGTTTTCTGTAAGTCTTCACAAGGTTGGCACACACTGTTGCTGGTATGTTGGCCCATTCCTCCATGCAGATCTCCTCTAGAGCAGTGATGTTTTGGGGCTGTCGGCGGGCAACACGGACTTTTAACTCCCTCCAAAGGTTTTGGATGGGGTTGAGATCGGGAGACTGGCTAGGCCACTCCAGGACTTTGAAATGTTTCTTACGAAGCCACTCCTTTGTTGCCCTGGCAGTGTGCTTGGGATCATTGTCATGCTGAAAGACCCAGCCACGTTTCATCTTCATTGGCCTTGCTGATGGAAGGAGGTTTGCACCCAAAATCTCACAATACATGGCCCCATTCATTCTTTCATGACCAGTCGTCCTGGTCCCTTTGCAGAGAAACAGCCCCAAAGCATGATGTTGCCACCCCCATGCTTCACAGTTGGTATGGTGTTCTTTGGATGCAACTCCGCATTCACTGTCCTCCAAACACGACGAGTTGTGTTTTTAACAAATAGTTCTACTTTGGTTTCATCTGACCATATGACATTCTCCCAATACTCTTCTGGAACATCCAAATGCTCTCTAGCAAACTTCAGACGTGCCTGGATATGGACTGGCTTAAGCAGGGGGACACGTCTGGCACTGCAAGATCTGAGTCCCTGGCGTCGTAGTGTGTTGCTGATGGTAGCCTTTGTAACGTTGGTCCCAGCTTTCTGCAGGTCATTCACTAGATCCCCCCTTGTGGTTCTGGGATTTTTCCTCACCGTTCTTGTGATCATTTTGACCCCACGGGCTGAGATCTTGCGTGGAGCCCCAGATCGAGGGAGATTAGTAGTGGTCTTGTAGGTCTTCCATTTTCTAATTATTGCTCCCACAGTAGATTTCTTCACACCAAGCTGCTTGCCTATTGCAGATTCAGTCTTCCCAGCCTGGTGCAGGTCTACAATTCGGTTTCTGGTGTCCTCCGACAGCTCTTTCGTCTTCACCATAGTGGAGTTTGGAGTGTGACTGTTTGAGGTTGTGGGCAGGTGTCTTTTATACTGTTAACGACTTCAAACAGGTGCCATTAATACAGGTAATGAGTGGGGGAAAGAGGAGCCTCTTAAAAAAGAAGTTACAGGTCTGTGACAGCCAGAAATCTTGCTTGTTTGTAGGTGACCAAATACTTATTTTCTACCATTATTTGCAAATAAATTCTTTAAAAGTCAGACAAAATGATTTTCTCAATTTTTTTTCACATTTTGTCTCTCATAGTTGAGGTCTACATATGATGTCAATTAACGGCCTCTCTCATCTTTTTAAGTGGGAGAACTTGCACAATTGGTGACTGACTAAATACTTATTTTCCCCACTGTATATATAGGGTATATAGACTGAAATGTCCCAGTAGGCTTATGGATTATCTTAAAGGGGAACTCCTCTGGTCATTCACAATGTTTTACATTTAAAGAGTGTATTATCGATTGTACAGTGGTGGTGATGGGAACCAGGGGTCAAACAAATGTACCTTTTTACTTCCAAATGGGACAGTTAACAGTCTTTTTACCACCCCTTGCATGCACACCACATGTGCAAAAATTTTTGAACACCCACTAGCTGCACCCACTGCTGACACACGTGCGACTATACACTGTCTAGTCCCTGTAGAGAAGTACTCTAGTGCCTGTAGAATAGGACTCTATGAAGCAGATAAGCAGACATGAACCTAATGCCATGCATGGGTTAGAAGAGGATAAAGCCCCCCAGCAGTGAGCTGTGGAGCATTACAACTGCGTTCTCTGGAATGATGATGGTTCATCCTGTATTTGTGGGATGAGTTGTGGAGTTGGGGACCATCCTCACAGCAGTGCTCCTCAATCTAGTAGAAAGTCTCCTCTAGACTGGAGAGACAGTCAAGGCCCTTTTGCAGTTTGAAAGCAAACACGCATATTAGTCATATTTCACACCCAAACTGACGGCCTGCAGTGCTGCATCAATTTCTTCAATCAGCGATGATTTTTGATAATGGATGCATTAAATCAGGCTGACCAATCATCACTCTCTTGCTCTTTTATATATTTATATACATGTATATACACACTTTAAGCCAAAATCTTCTTTCAGAACTATCTTAGACATTGGACATGCAAAACGCTTGATTCTCCAAAATGGCAACTTTATTTGAGAAGAAAAAACACCTTAACCATCAAGTTAGAACTATTTAGTCATGGACTATTTCTTGTCTGTTCATCCTGAAATTTGGTAGCAATATTCAGAACAAAAAAAACCAAACCAGCAAAATGAAGATGTAGTTTTTGCCCGACATCTGTGATGTTTCTAACAAATTCATGTGCACGTTTTCTATGAGATAACTCTCATAGCCTTTAACTCCGCAAGTCCTTGGTTCCTGTTAACACCACTGTAAAGGTGTTCGTCGTCCTTAAGCTGCTTCTACATCAAACCACTCTCAGTGATCATGAACTGATTATGCAGAAATTTAGAAAGAAATTGTGCAAGTCCTCTTTAATTTCAAAAGCACCTGCAGACTGGCTTTTATTACTGGCGAGTTTCAGATCACTGTTTTTTGTTTTTTTTTTTTGTTTTTTTTTTTGGTTCTTTTTTGAGTAAAGGAAACACATCATTGCCCGTGGTAATTGACCACACATAACAGATGCTACAAATAGAGGTTAGCTTGAGAAACACTGAATTGTTCCTTTACTTTTCACAACCTTTAGCATATCTTGTTACATTTTCAGTAGATAAATCCATTTAAAACAAGTAACGTTAGAAAATGTTTCCCCATCCATTGCTCAGATTAGCTACAAGCACACTCTGCATCAGATGACCTAGAGAGAAATTCCCCCCAGCATTATGATATGATAGGATTTTAACTGATAGTATTTAGGTAATTGCTCTACTCTACTCTTTCTGTATGTCTAACTGTTCCCACTACTGCGTGTGTGTGTGTGTGTGTGTGCGCATGTGTGTGCGTGCGTGCATTTATTTATAGGCAAAGGTGCGGGAGTTGGAGGATAAATGCCGGAATCAGAGCGAGCAGTTCGGGCTGCTCTCTCAGGAGCTGGACAAATTTCGGCAGCAGGCCTCCAAGATCGACCTGTCCACCCCCAGCCTGAGCCACAGCCTCACCCAACTTCCCAATGGCATCGGCCTGTCTGGAGACACTGGTAACCATTTGTTGTCTTCCACACTAGGGATGGGAATGAGTAGCCAGCTGAGAGAGCACTCATTATGTTACTGCCTATTCACCTAACAAAAACACTACTCAAAAGGACATATTGACATATGAAGTCAGTGGAGCAACATTATATAGTCTTTTTTGAAGAATGTCCAATCGGACAGTTCTTCAGTAAATTTTGACACAACTGCAGCCAGATACACATAATGTTACTTTCTTTAGTTTTGCACTGAAGCTACAAAGCCAATGTATGTAGCATCAGTTCCCTTAACCAGTCCTAATATCAGCTTCTTCAAGGTCTTGTTCAATTCTTTCCCAAATCGGTTGGAGGCAATTGGGTAAGGAAATGAGGGGAACTAAGTGTTACTCAGAAAATGGCTTTTTAATACATATTTCTTGATTAAAATAATGATGGCAGCTATTTAGAGCCTGAATTATTAATACTTTTTAAAAGATAACACTATGAATTTTATATTGACATACAAGTGCTTCCATTACCTTTTAGCTCCATTAGAATCTTAGTTCCAGTGCAAAACATTAAACACAGGGGGCAGTGCATATACCGGACCATCCTTTGAACAGAGTGTGTGATTATTTGAGCCATAAGGCTAGAAATATTCTTGCTGTTTGGCTGTGTGTTTGCATAGACAACTGTCTGCATTGTAAACATAGCCGTTCACATACTTGCCTCCGTGCTCCACGTGTTATTATAGGCTTCCATTAGAGGGCAGACCAGAGAACACTGGTTTCTAAAATAATACTGACCTCTCACAAACGGTTCTGACAAGAATATTTGTGACTGTGCAGTTGCAAAATCATACAGTCCATCATAAAAACCTTCTTTAAAACTTTTCGGGTATGTTGAGTGCCAGTGCTGCCCTCTAGTATTTTTGTCTGTATTGCTCTTGGTATACACACCAAGATGCAGGATACACATGGCAACCCAGATGCACACGCATAGTTAACAGCAAGTATGTTTCTAGCCTAAGTGGATTCTACCATACTGTCCTCCTGTCCCTGTCCTCTCTTTCCTCCCATCCTGTCTGTGCTCTGCTCTTTTCTGCCTTCCCCTCTCCAGGCACTAGTGCCTCATGGGATGACATCGCCTTCTGGAGTCTGGAGGGTAACGAGGCCCTCTGTGACGTCACTGAGCAGGGTATTCTGGGTCACTGTTTTTAGCTGCTTTTCCTTTGAAAGAAGGGCTGAACTCCATTTACCTGCATGGCTGACCCACAGAATGAGACTTTAAACTTTAAAACCAGCAATAAGATTGAACATACTCAACTTTCCCTTCTCACAAAATGTACTTGCTCAGTCAAAACATGTTTGTTTGTTTTTTTTTTTTTAAAGTGCAGTGCAGTTTAGCACGAGTTTTATCTTACAAAATGATAACTGGTAGGGTATAATATCCTCTTTATTGTTTTTTCATAGTTTTGTGGCTTCTGAATGATGTTTCAGACCTGTCAGAATACATCACACACTATATGGATAAATGTATGGGGATACATGCTCATTCATTGTTTCTTCTAATATCAGGGGTATTAAAAATCGTTCCCAATGGGTGCAGATTAGTCATTGAATGACATTCAATGTTCTAAAAACATTGCAGTGTACATTTTTGATTCTAGACTTGTTCCAGTTTGATCTCTGATGATGCCCCAGCCATCTGTGGCTTGGAATCTCAGAGGGAGATCTCTGGTACCCGAACCTCTCTCTGAGAGCTACAAACCTTCTGTACAGCAGTCATTTACCCAACGGCCTCAACTTGTGTCAACTTGCTATTGTGGTTTTATGCTGTTGTCTATGAAAAAGTGCAGGCAACTCAGGCAGCAGTAACCAATATATACATATAGGCTGCGTTTACACAGTAGGCAAAAGGGGCCTAAATCTGATCTTTGTCACATGACAGATATGTTTTCTGTGTGACACTGAATTTGACATTTTCAGTTACAATTTAAGCATATTTCATATGTGGCATTGAAATCTGATACAGGACAATGCAACTTTGTCTGAAAAGCCAGATCAGAATTCATGTACCTTTTACATCAATCCAGCTCTCAACATTTATCATAAATCCACATGTAGGAAAAGGGGAAATGGACAACTGCAGTGAGGGAGATTTCAGTGATAGGACAGTTCCTTGCAGTTTTTTTCCTTTCAAATGCCTGTCTCTGGCAACAGGCCTGTAATGTACACTGACTGATGTCAGATATAGTTCACATAGGTCACAAAAAACCTTGGTGAGAAAATTGGATTTGGGCCATGTTACCTGCTGTTTGACTGTAGTTGTAGAGTTCTCCAAGCATGTTCAGCTGTTCCATGAGGTAGCTGCTTTCCTGTAAATCAGAGGAAGCTTGCACATCTTTGTCTCAGCACTTACCATCGTTTGATAGCTAGCTAGTGGATGAATATGTGTAATCAGAAAACTGTGATTATAATAATCAAATCTGTCACTGTACAGTATACTGATCAGAAGGTCTGAATGGATTCCACCAACAACCAATGAAAACTGTCCCAAATCATTTAGTGTGTGAACTTTAAAAATCTAACCAAACATGTCTTTGCTGATCAAATACATTTTACTGTAAGTGTTTATGTGCTTTTTCCCTTTAACGATCAATGAAAGTAGTATGGAGTAACTCGTTAGGTGGCTGCTTGTTGGCAGTGTGTTTGTGCAGTCTGCTTCATGCCCCTTATACACGTCAGGCACTTGGGTTTGGTTCTGCTTTATTGATTTGAGTTTTATCCTGTATCAATGCAGTCCTGGCTTGTAGACACTGGGTCTACAGTCATGATGTCTTCACTATGGTGCATCATGTACTAATGAGTTTGGTCAGTGGATAGTTGTTAAGGTCTTTTATTTTATGTTGGATGGTGATTGTGCCATTCGGTGTTGGATGTTTAATTTTTTTCTTGAAACTCTCATCTGCATGTGGGAATGAGCTGGCACCTTTTTCTTTTACAAATCAACATCATGCCCCCCCAACATTCTTTTTTTAATTTTCTCATGGTTTTCCAACTGTTTTGGTTGAAAGCCCTTCAATGTAGACCTAAAGTCCCTATCTGCCTCATTACAGTCCATTTCTTTTATATTCACGTGTGTGTTCAGTAGGGCTGTTCAAAAAATGATATTCTGATATATAGTGCAGCTAGAAAGTATTCATAGTGCTTCATTTTTTGCACATTATGTTACAGCCTTATTCCTCCGGTGTCGACCAGAGGAGGATGGGTTCCTCTCTTGAGCCTTGGTTCCTCTCAAGGTTTCTTCCTCCTAACTGAGGGAGTTTTTCCTTGCCACTGTTTGCCTGCTGGCTGCTCATTTGAGGCTTGGACCCGGATCTGTGTAAAGCTGCTTTGTGACAACGTTCTGTTGTAAAAAGCGCTATATAAATAAAATTTGATTTGATTTGATTTGATTTATTCCAAACTGGATTAAAATCATTTTTTCCATCAAAATTCTACACACAATGCCCCACAATCACAAAGTACATTGACATGACATTCCAAAAAAGTTTGACTAAAATTGAGCTGATGTGCTTTCTACCGACCATCCTTCAGATGTTTTTACACCTTGATTGGAGTACCTCCGAGACAGGATTGTATCAGGTTCTGGTAAAGGGTACAGAAAAATATCTGCAGCATTGAAAATCCCAATGAACACAGATGGAAGCCATTCCTCAGTAAAAGGCACATGACAGCCTGTCTGGAGTTTGACAAAAGGCACCTAAAGCATTCGCAGACCATTTGAAACATAAAGATTGAACTTTTTGGACTGAATGCCAAGCATGTGTGGAGGAAACCAGGAACCTTATCATTTCATCACTACCATTCCTACAGTGAAGTATGGTGGTGGCAGCATCATGCTGTGGGGATGTTTTTCTGCAGTAGGAACTGGGAACCTAGTCAGTGTTGAAGGAAAGATAACAGTGATGTACAGAGACATCCTTGATAGCCTTCTCTGGACCTTTGACTGGAATGAAGGTTTATCTTTCAACAAGACAATGTCCCATTCTCTGAGATGCATCTTTATTTTCATTCTGGAGGTTAAGATGGTGTTGCAGGAGAGTGATTGAAAAGGCTGCGGGTGTTAAAGGACAGATAGAAGGAGAGAAAGTAGGCTAGGGGATGACATGCCCTCCTGCACTCACTGATGTACACAGAGGCTCTTTCTCTTTATCTGCACACATTTAATCTGCCCTTTGCCTGACCCCTGCCTGGGTCAAACACCATGCTGAACATGGCATTACACACACACACACACCATTGCTGTACATGGAGCTCATCTATAGGTTTAAGCCCTGCTTAAGCTTACATACTTGCATTCTGTCCGGCAGTCACTCACGTATACTCTCACATGCTCGTATTCATTCCTTTGTGCAGCTGACTTCATAGCCACTCTTCTCTTCTCTTTTGTGTTGATATCAGATGACAGAGTTTGCTTTTTAAAATGCTGCACATAAGCATTTCTGTGCTGTTTCAGGCTTCAATCTTGTTTCCTGAAAGCTTTATAATGTTTTGTACCAAGTGAACTAGTTTTAAGAGCATTCATAAATTAACAGATGTTTCCCAAAATCTTCTGTAATAAACTATTGCGTGAAGTCACTCGCAGATTAACAGCTGACCCTGTTCATTATTCTGTGCTGCAGTTCACCGAAAACTAGGGGAAACTAATTCTGGAGGATAGTGAGAGGAAGGGGATCCATTCCTCTGGCATAAAAAGAAAGGAATAATAATTAAAATACAATTTGCATGACCACACAATTACAAAATAAAATGTCATATATAATAACGCTAAACATAATAAATAGAACATTAATTAGAATAACAATGTATACAGTTTATTATCATATATATATATATATATATATATATATATATATTAAATAATTTGCAATTCTGGATTTTTGACTTTCATGAGATATAAATCTTATTGATTAAAAATAAAACAGAATAGGCTTGAAATATTTCACTTTACATGTAATAAATTCAAAATGACCATTTACATTTTTGAAAGAAATTTTGAGCAAAACATTTTTCACAATATTCTTGTTTATTAGATGATACGAAAATTTGGGCCAACACAATTTCTGATGTTAAAGTTCTTCGAGGAGCACTGGCATAACTTTCATTCTCGCTCATTTTTTCTTCTTTGTTATTTGATAATAATCTGAGATGTGTTATTTTCTACAAATATCAGTTCTGTGGCAGTCCCAGTTAACAGAGCAGTTGAGGTGGGTCATTGTTCTGCAACTCTGTGGCTTATTCCATTCCAAATCCTATATTGAAATCCTATCGACCAAAACCAAAGAAATTGCTTTTAGTTATGAAAAGTTAGCTAATTTTATTTAAATCTCTTGACTTGCTGTGAGTCTTTGAAATACTTACTTAACTATTCAAACACTCAGCTATCCCGCAGGAAGGAACACACAGCTTACAACATCACGTTATACAGTGTGAGTGTGTGTAGGGTAGGTTTGTTACAGGATCAGATCAGTCATCCTTTGTTTTCCCCCAGTGTTTTCTGCAGATATTAGACTGGTATGTATATTTGTGGTTTAATTTACTCTGTGGACAGAAGAAATTGTTGCCTCCATGTTTCCATAATTAAAGGATTATCGAATTGAAAATAATAATTGTAATATATCCTGTTTATCTCAGTGTTACCCACTTTTATTCATTTTACATCCAGCTTCTCCACTCTCTCACCTCACTCATGCACTTAAAGCTGATTTGTTTGTGTTTAAATAATTTTTCACTCTTCTGTTTGAGTATTCTGTTAATATTCACAATGGCATGTGAATGTATTACCTGTGGCATGTGCTGTCTTTCAACAGTGTACCTCTTGTGTTTCTCTATTTCTCTCCCTGCGTCTCGACTTGGTTTCCTCTCCTTCTTTCTCTCTTCGCTTAGATGTTGCCGCCTTACTTCGGGCCGGCTCCACCCCTCATGCAGCAGGCCTGGCCCGGCCAGAGCGCTCCCCTGCCACAAAGCACCGTGAGCTGCCCAGTCTCAGCCTCAAGTCCACTTCAACATCCAGCCCCTCACCGCCCAAATCTGAGACCACCCACCTTTCCCCCAAGTCAGCTGCTGGCTCACGCCCAGCCAGTCCACGCAAGGCCAGCCCCACACATGAGGTGAGTGGATAGTCATGTGGGCATGTGTAACTGTCAATGTTGTAAACATGGTCAGCATTGTACATACAGGGTCATGTTGCAACTAGACCAGAGATTCTGGTAGATCTCAAAAGGCTTATGGCAGGAATCTGGTGAGGTATTTGACCTGTCTTTTGGCATAAACCCAGTATTTGAGGTCAGCATTCTAAAAGCTTAATGTTAGCCTGCCTTATCCATTCCACAACCACTTTTAGTGTCTGTTAGTCCCTCCAGCATGTCCTGGGTCTACCCTGCGGTCTCCTCCCGGTGGGGCATGCCTGGCAAAGGGGGCATCCGTAAAAGGTGCCGATCCACCTCAACTGGTTGCTCTCGATGTAGAGGAGCAGCGGCTCTACTCCGAGCTCCTCCCGGGTGACCGCGGATCTCTAAGGGAGCGCCCGGCCACCCTACGAAGGAAACTCATTTCGGCCACTTGTATCCGCGATCTTGTCCTTTCGGTCATTTCGGTCAGTGCCAGAATGATCCAAGGAGCTCTCTGAACAGTGGTCCAAATAAAATTTAAAAAGCAACCTGAATGTTCTTTATGATTTTTGTTATTTATATATGAATTAATATTATGCATTCTCTGGACTTTGTATTCTGAAATTTGAACACTGAGTTAGTGCAAACAGCCACTCCCTTCTTATTTTCATTTATAACCCAATATCTGGGTCAGCTCCGCCCCCTCTCACTGATCAGTCTGAATCTGCATGCTTGAGCATGTACATCTGGATGAAGCAGTGAACATACACTGGAAGGCTTCTTTGACACTTAAACTCAGATTTACTTCAGAAGGAAACAAGTGAATTTTTCTGAGCTGTATCACTGATAACTCATCACACAGTGATGATGGTTAGGTAAGGTGTTATAATTTGTTATGAAGCTTAGAAAATGGCCCGCAAAACTGCCCGCAAAGTACAGATCTCTGGTTCAAAGAGATGTTGATTTTGCTGTATAATAAAAAAGTATGTAAAAACTCATAAAACTCCACTAATATGCTTTTATGTGCTCAAGACTAGGCATCTGGGTACATTCCTTCCGAGTAATGTGGGCAGGTGATTCTTGAGCCAAAATACAATTTTGTTTTTCTTTTGGTAATAAAGGTTTGTGAGTTACTAAGTATTGGGATATGACTGTAGTTGGATAACTGGATAATTTTAGTTATCCAGTAATAACACAGGGAGACTGGGTTATCCAGTATGCTGTCCAGTCACTCTTACCCCAGTGCAATCCTTCATATTAAAAATGATGGAATGAAAGACTTCCATTATTTTTCACACATGTATGTGTTTCAGGTTGATACTGCTAGTGAGGTGGAGGAGCTGGACATTGATGTGTCTCCAGCACCAGTGTCAGTAAGTCGAGGAGCTGCTAAACTCCAGGTCTTCATTGCACGTTACAGGTATGCATCTCTCCAAACCATGTACCATGCACCTGTCTCTACAGAGCAATTTCTGCTGGCTGTGGGGAACTAAACATGGAAGAAATCATTTATTTTAGGCTTTAACTATTAGATCTGTTTTAACTGTGGAAGACTGGCTTAATCAATGTGGATAACTCTTTAATCTTTTCATACAGCTACAACCCATATGAGGGTCCTAATGACAACCCAGAGGTGGAGCTGCCCCTCACAGCTGGGGAATACATATATGTATATGGGGACATGGACGATGATGGATTTTATGAAGGTCAGTAGTCGGAAAACCACAGTAAGATTATTAATCTGTTAGAACTGTTAGAACTACACAGGTTTGGTCCCTGTCTTCTCTCTTTTCAGTTTCACCAACACCTGATTTACTTTAACGAAGAACTTATTAGACCAGGTGTTGAATGGTTACTGTAGATACTGTGCAGAGACTTTACAGGGACTAGAGAAGCTGTATCTGCAAATCTCTGGGATGAGCTTCCCTACTTCCTCTTTGTTGCCTCCTGCAGGTGAGCTGATGGATGGACGTAGAGGCCTGGTGCCGTCCAACTTCGTGGAGCGTGTCTCAGACGATGATGTCATGAGCGCGCACCCCCACGAAGCCGGTGATCTTTCCCACAACTCATTCCAGGAGAGCAGCTTCCACAGTGGCAGCGAGAGGTTGCACCACCAGCACCACTTGCGCTTTACCCACAGTGCCTCCGAGAGGTCGGAGGCCTCAGCCTCGGCCCCTGCCGTCACCGCCGACAGCTCCAAGGCCAATGCCCCCCTCCTCCCCCCAGCCCCCCTCACCAACGGCCTGGACTTGGACTTGGAGGAGGTGGGGGCTGACACAGTGCCTTACCCGCGCAAAATCACGCTGATCAAACAGCTAGCCAAGAGTGTCATCATTGGCTGGGAGCCGCCGCTTGTGCCGGCCGGATGGGGTGCCGTGTGGAGCTATAACGTCTATGTGGATCAAGAACAGAGGCTTAATGTGCCCTTTGGGGCCCAGACCAAGGCAGTTCTGGAGAAGCTAGACCTAAGTCAGAAAGGGTACCGTGTAGCCGTGCAGAGCCTAACGGACCGGGGGGGATCAGACCAGTTGCGCTGCTCCATGCTGGTGGGCCGAGATGTATGTGTGGCACCCACCCAGCTGCGAGTAGAACGTGTGACTGCCACCTCAGCGTGCCTGAGCTGGCTGCCCAGCAACAGCAACTATGTGCACATCGTCTCGCTGAACGACGAGGAGTGTGAGCTGGTCAAGGCCGGCTGCTACTCGCTGTGCCTCAGCAACCTCTCACCCAGCCTGCAGTACCGTGTCAAGGTGGAGGCTCGGCCACACCGCACGCCTTGGGAGCTGCCCCTGGAGCAGCGAGAGCGCAAGAGCGCCATCACCTCCTTCACTACCCTCAGTGCAGGTGAGACACAGGGAAGGGTCAAGGGTTGTAGTACAGTGTGATGACAGTAAAGGGTGCTTCATCTTAAAGAAATGAGGGAAAATGACACACAGTGAAACACATTCACTGAAACTTTTGCCCCACAGGGCCCCCCGATGCTCCTCTGGATGTGCAGCTGGAGCATGGGCCATCTCCAGGGATTGCACAGATCAGCTGGCTGCCTGTTACCATCGATGCTGCTGGCACCTCCAATGGCGTCCGTGTAACTGGCTACACCATCTACGCTGACAAGAAGAAGGTAATTCATATACATTTTTAAAATGTATGAGTAATTATTTATGCTTGGTAAAATCATTTTTAATATTTGCTCTCTGTAGGTGCTGGAGGTGTCCTCCCCCACAGCAGGCAGCGCTCTGATTGGCCCCTCTCAGATCCAGACGCTGCAGGCGGCTCATGAGATTACTGTGCGCACCATGTCTCCTCATGGCGAGTCCGCCGATTCAGCCCCTGTTAACGTGCCCGCCAAGCTGCCCGCCATCATGGCTGGCACCTCCAAGCCTCTGTGCCTGCCTGTGCCAGCCCACACCAGTGTCCTCACCACCGGTGCCGTCACCACGGAGCCCGCTGTCTGTGCCACCTCTCTGTCTGCTGCCAAAACACCCACAATGCCACTCAGCTCTGTCCCAGACGCACATTCCCCTGGACCTGCAAGGGGGGTATACACCAATACGGCCAAAGCCACAACCGATGATGCCCCCTTGCCCTCCGATTCCATTGTTGAGGCGTGGGCAAACCCTGCATCAGTTGGCCCTCTGGCAGTCAGTGTGGTTACACAGGATGCACGGCCTGTTCCTATTGCCAATTCTAACCTGCCGGTGAGTGTGAAGGGCTGGCCAACTAGCCACATAGACTGATATGTTGGTCGGCCGATAATATTGGTTGACGTTAACGAAATACTAAAGTAAATTTGTGTGAAATAGACAGAACAAAATCTATAATCTATATTTTTAGGCTGTTGATGCCAGACCCAGTAGAGGGTGCTTGTAATTTTATTAGGTTTTATTTTGTTAGTGCAAGTAACATTCATTTGAACCATAATGCACACCAAGGCCATGATCTGAGGCCACCTGAGCTCTAAGCAAGCTCTGGTTCCTAAACAGACCAAAAAAATGAATAAACATTTGTATCTTTAATTATGGGTAATAGGAATGTGGACATAATTTGCCATGTCAACATCTGACATCTATCATCTGTCTGTTTATAGCATGGTTATGTCAATGTTACAAACACAAATGTTGTACATTCTCTTTTTAACATTAGTGAAATTACTGCTTTTCCATGTGCCTCCTGTCAGCAGGTGAGTGTGCCTGTACCTGTGGTTGTGCCTGCTCCTGTGCCAGTCCCAGGGCCTGTGCTTACAGCTGTTCCAATGGTAGTAGCAGCTCCAGCCCCTGTGCAACCTAGCATTACCTCTACAGCAATGCCAGAGACCAGCAGAGACACTGGCTGCTCAAGACCCCTCCGTCCTGTTGCCTCCATGTCCGATTTCCTGGAGGACTCCCGTGCCAAGCTCCACACGCCCCCACCTGCCCCTAGTGTGCCCAAGGTCAGCGCCACAGCAGATCTGCTCAACCTTCCTGAGACACACCCACTGCGTCCACCCATCCCCTCACCACTGGAGTCTGAGCCAGAAGATGACAGGGAGAACACCCGGTTGGTCTCCATTGAGGAGTTCCTGCGACCAGAACCTCAACCCAGAATAAAGGTCAGTCAGTCTGCTGGATAGGGCAATAGAGCTCTAATGGCTTGCAGATGTGGGTCATCCCTTTTTTTAGCTCTGGTATGTATAAATTTCACATTCCAAATTTTACGTTAAGTTGAAATGGTGACCAAGACTAGTGTGCATTCTCTCACTGCACTGACACATGAAGGGATGGACCAGCTCTCTGAAGATGGAAAACAGAATTCGTTTCCCAGATGGCATTGCCATGAGGTCTGAGGTCCTCTGGCTCAGTCTCTGTTTATGTACAAAGAACCAACTATCACAATCTATTTGCCTTGCTAACAAGCACTTGTGTGAAGGAGGGAAATTAAGGACCAGAAAAAAACTCGGTGTGAAGGTTCCACTGCGTTAAAAACTTTTTTTGTTTAGAAAATACTCTGTGAGAAAAGTTCTTTAGCCTGAAGATAACACCACAATGAAGGACCTTATGGTGACTATGCTTCTGGTCAAATCCTCAGTCAACAATGATTAGGTGACACAAACTCTGCAAGGTGACACAAACTGCAACATCTAGCATATTCATACACTTTCTACCTCTGTTTTGTGTATGTGCTTATGATACTGCTGTTCTTTTCTGGTCTGACTGAACTGTAAAACACTTGTAATTTTGTGTTTGTGTTTCATGCTGTGTTATATGCAGGTGTATGCAGGGGGTCTTATGGACCCACCTCCTGACTACCCTGCAGAGAGCAGCCGATCCGACCTGTCCGACATCCTCGAGGAAGAGGAGGAAGATCTGTACTCCGAGTCCACTGCTGATGTGACGCCCAGAAATTATGCGCCTGCAGGCAGGGTGAGCAGAGGTGAACTCAGTGTAAAGCTGTGTGAGCTTCCGAACAGTGTACACCATGAATTCTCTTCTAGTGTCATAACTGCTGCCACTCTTTTTTGTCCCCTTAACTTTAGATTTCTGAAAGAACCCTCACACTGTGAGATTTAATCTAGTGACATTTCTTCTCTGTGTTCTTTCTGTTTTGCTCCTTTAATTTTCTCCTCTTTTCTCTTTTTTTCTCTTTCGCAATGCTGACTTACCCGACCTGTTATGTCCTCGTGCATTTATGTGCCTGTACACTCTGTAAATCCTTCTTGCATAACGGGCATGCTCCTTGCTCTGGTTTTGCTTGGGTCCCCCCCTCAGTCTGAGGTATGGGAGCCAGACAGTGATGAGGAGGTCCTGGAGAAGATCCTGAAACTCCACCCTCAAGCTTATCACAACAAGCAGCTGTTCAGCATCCCTGAGGTGACTGAGGAGGAGGACAACACCGAACCTGACACTCTCTGCTCCAGGGTGCTACCACATCCAGGGCCGTTGATGTGTCGGCCCAGCCTGGGAGACAGCCAACGTGGATTTGAAGCTCGCCATCACCCCCAACGTTATCACAAAAACTATGTCAGAGAGCCAGCAGCAAGGCAGGGAGGGGCCACACAGGTCCGTGCTCGTCCCAGAGTGCACTATGCTGACACGGTGGACACCATCAACTATGAGGATGAAGAGGAGGTGGAGCTGGACTCGGACAGCAGCCTGTACGCTGGGCCCTGCAGTAGGGAGGTAACAGTGAGGCGACCACATCGGATGCAACGGGACAGTGACCGACTCCGCAGGGAGGCCATGTTAAGGAGCCAGATGACCTCAGACCTCATGGGAATACCATCTGGAAAAGCGCAGGCCCCCTACATGCTCAGCAGGACAGTGCATCGTGTCAAATCACCAACGGGTCCTGGTGTGGAGATTGATGTAGAGTATGGGACAGATGACGAGCCACCACCTTTTGACCCTGGGGAGGTGGTGGTGGAGCAGATGAGCTCAGAGTGGTGGGTGGAGGGTGGAAACCATGAGTTTCACCACACGCCCTTGCAGAGGCGGCCCAAACAAGAGCTGCCCGCCATCATGCCATCAGGCCACCACTCATGGGTGTGTTGCATTGCCTAATACTGCAGCTATAGCTCCCTCCTGGATTACCTGGCTGAAACCTTTTGCACCCCAAAGTGAAGGCTGCATCCTTAGAACAATGCTTTTCTTGCCTTTGTAGTAAATTAGTTCCACTTTTTTGTCCCGGTAGTCTTAATCCGCACCCACAGCTTCCTTGGAATCTACCTATCTACCTCCTCTCGTTTAGTGTAGATGTTCAGTGTGGAAAACCTCCAACATGGGACTTTCCACCAATGCAAAAGGTTTAGGCCATATCTTGTTACTCCCTTTGGATGCTCCCTGTTCTTCTAATCCAACATCCTCTTGTCTCGTCGCATAGCTGCATCTAAGCTCCCTGTACCCCATTGCCTGTTCTATCTTTGACTGTTCTGAGATCAGTTAAAGTAGAGCCATGCAGTGCTTGGCCCCTTTGTATGTGGCTGATTCCTTAGTAGCGCACCCCTGTTACACCTCTTGCTCTCATGAGAAACTCAGCAACAAACCTGCCTCTGCCCTTTTTAAAGCCTCAGATATCAGGAGTCTTTTGGGGTTGTTTGGTGAACCCTTTTTTTTTAATTTTGAAATCTGATGGATGCATTACTCTGGTGAAATGCTCCAGCCATTCCCTCCTTCTATCCCTTTGTTGTGAAGCTAGGCTGCATGTGTGTGTATTTGTAGTGACCACAGGTAATGTGCTGCTTTTGTGACCTTCAAATCAAAATGTGCTCCAGTACGTGTGTGGGTGCTTGCGTGTGCTTTGACATACAGTTTGTTTGCAGCGTCCTTGAGTGTATGGAGTTGGTCGATATTCAGTGGGGATGCACCGATATTGAATTTATGAGCCAACAGTTATCACCTTATTGTGACCATTAGTGACATCAGTACCAAAGACTAATAAAATCTCTTTATAAAGTGCAGATAGAGTCAAGTGGTTGTTTGTTTTCCAGGGTCAGTGTTTATTATAATTAAAGAAGGAGACCAATAACATGGAGCACACATTCATGTACCATATATTTGAAATGTGTGATTTATGGGAATAAAATTCCTTCTGCAAACAATGGAACAATTAAATAATGCAACTGAGATAAATGTCTCCAGACAACATAGTTAGCCTCCATCACTGACAATGGGGGTTCCGTTCCAGTGCAGGTACCTGTTATCTGACAGAATAGAATTATCAGTATAGTATATACAGTATAGTATAGGTTATAGACTTGTTTATGTGTCAACTCGCAATGTCACCGTGAGAGTGAGAAGAACCCTTATTGTAGGACAGTGGTGTTGTCCACTAAAAGTCTGTATTCTCTCCTGACTCCTGAGACCAATCATGTGCAGCAGGTGGTTAATCAGTCTGCTGAATGCGGGAGTGGGACATTTACATTCACTATAAACTCAGAAAAGAATGAACCCATTCTAAATGTTTATGAAGTACCCAACCATGTGAAAGCCCTGATATTGTACTACAGATATGATGCAGTCTGTGGATTGTCTCAGATGGAAAGTGCTCTAAAGGAAGACAAATACACCAAATACATATGCTGATTTTTGGGGGAGCAGACTGTGGTGGGACAAGTTCTAGCAGCCAGGAGCAGGATTAAAAAATCTGTCAGATGCAGACCTCTATTGTCCACTACGCTCAATTTGTAAACAAAGGGAAATCCCCACTTCTAGTTATTAGATAAATTATTGGTTGTAATTATTGGCCGTAATTCCAATATCGGACTGACAGCAATCCTAAAATCTTCCTATTGACGTGCAAATAATGTTTGAGCAGCCAATATGTCACGCACTCCAAGCATATTAGTACTGACTTTATTTCTGTCACTCATCCCAGGAGAATGCAAGTCGAGACGTTCCCCTACCAGAAGCAGGAGCAGCCTGGTGTGGTCCCAGAGAGCTTTCCCCAAAACTGAGCCGACCAGAGACCAGAATACCCAAAGGTAAGATGGTTTCACCTTCTCCACTTCTTCTTTGATCGGTCTCATTGGTCTCTTTGGGGACCCAAAGACCAGATTCCAGCAGAGGTTGATGAATTCCTTGGTCTAGCACACGTACTACACCTGGAGGTTGACAGGTTTGGTGAATCCAATGTGCTTGAGCAGAAAAGCATGAAACCATACAGGAACCAAACCCTCCAGGACTTTGTTTCCCACCCCTGATTAATTATAGTCTTATATGATCATGAGAGTAACTATATTTAAACACAGTCAATCCATTTGTTAGTTGGTTGATTTGTGTGTGTTTTTTTTTTTGTATTTATGCTGAGCACAATCTGATGACACTAATATCCCAGACTAACTAGAACACCTGTTGTTGCTGACCACTATGTATCCCCTCAACATCCCACTCTTTTGGACAACAGAACCCTTGGTTGCAGATCATTCATTGCCACGGACTGCCATAAACCATGATGTGGTCTACATGTGTGACTGTGATGTGCATGCACAGTGCAAATAGGGCAGAGGGTGCAGACTGGTAACAACTGAAATCCCCCTTCACCACATTCAGAGTGTGGTGCAGCAGCAAATAGGTGGTCTTGGTCCCAGCTCTAAGATGGTTTAGCACTCTGAAGTGGTGCAAACATAGCATAGTTTGATACTCCAGAATTGGCATGGCTCTGTCTGGGTGGGTAAGATGGTCACCAGACAGAGAGATAGGGGGAGAGAGAGAGGGGAAGAGAGGGATGGGTAGATTGAGTTTTCTAAGCTAAGCACAAGCTTAACCCAAAAGGGCTCATCATGAGACAGGAGGAAGTGACGGCAATGAAAATAGTAACCCAGATTAGCCTGCCATGAAACCACGCCTGAAAAGATCTCCTGTTTATCCTCTCCTGTCTCTCTTTTTGTCTCTCTTGCTCTTTTTTCTCTCTTTCTTTCTCTCACTCACTCACTGGACCCTCATTTACTTCTTAAGATTGCATGGTTATTATTAGTGAGTCTCTCTGATGCTGATCTTTTGATATGTTTGGTCCTCTCTTGATTATGCATTTACTAAATCATTTGTGAAATTCACTTGATCATCAATGGTCTTCAGGTTACGGTAATGTTTAAGACTACAGCAGAGACAATTTGTTCACTTTCACACTATGGAAGTTTGAAATGCTCCTAAATTTTGCATAAGGCTGTATATATTTTTATACATAGAGCTATACTGAGCTTTTTTATTCTTGTATTACTTGCAAATTTATTATTAAATGTTTCCTGTTGGTGGAAAGTGACTTTAACGCATACATTTCCTGCCTCACTGTTTCTACATCATAGCTATGAGGACTCATACATACATACATACATACATACATACATACATACATACAAGACCCACTTCCTGAGCAACTGTCATGGCTCAGATGTTTCTCAGGTCCCCAATGCAGGTCCATTCTGCATTGTAGCGCCAATGTTTCTGAGACCTTCTGACTGAGGGACTCCACATCACGGTCTCGGATGTTTCCCAGGTCTGTGGCCAAAGTGACTTTATATTGTTGCTTGATTGTTTACCAGTCATGTGGCCAGAGTGGTTGTTTATTACAGCCTTGAATGTTTCCCAGACCTGCCATCAAAGTGACTATACAATAGTCCATTTTATAGCTTGAATGTTTCCCAGGCCTGTGACCAGAGTGACTCTGTCACATCTGGAATGTTTTCCATGTTTAGAGCCCTACCATGCCAGATGCCATAATGAATATCATTTGCATTAAATTTGGGCTCAATTTGCATGTCTTGGGCTCAGTGTTAGTTTCTTTTTGTTTTTGTTTTTTTGGTTTTTTTTTAAATTTATCAGTAGGTCTCTCTCTTTGCCAGCTAAGTGATTACACTCTGGTTTTAAAAGTTAATGATTGTTTCTTTTCTGTAAAGTTGACATTTTGGAGATGTTATTACTGGCAATATTTTAGTATTATTTTATATTTGTTTATAACATCAAACCCCTTTACCCCATCCTCTTTTCCCTAACACCTTTAACCTAACACCTTTATAGAGCATCTGTTTAATACAGACCACACACCCACGCGCACCCGCGCACTCTGAGGGGTGTGTGAAAATGTCCACTGAGCTGCTCCCTGGGTGGTACAGATGGAGTGATCCTGCGTAATGAGATGGAGCTTAAGTCACACATGCTGGACACTTATTCACTGCCCATAACCTCTTCCTCTGGGGCCAATCAGATCAGCACATATGATGCTGTTGTCACAGAGATAGTCACCTTGCTGCCATGGTGACCTCTTGACCTTCTGGAAACCTCAAATCCAGAGTATTAGGTCACAGGAGTCATTTACTCTAAAAGTGCTTTGTGGTGATACTGACATGGTGGTGGTGGCTGGCTGGTATGAGTGGATCAGACAGAAGTGCTGCTGGAGTGTTTAAGCACTCACTGTCCACTGTATTAGACACGTCTACCTAGTTGCTCCACCGTGTAGATGTCAGAGACAGAAGCTCATCTGTTTCTGCTCAGTTTATGTTTGTCATCTTCTAGTTTCTCATCAGTGCTCACAGGGCTCTGTCCTCAGTACTGTGGTTGGTTGGGGTCCTGACCATTTAAGAACAGGGTGAATGGAAGAAAACTACACAGTGCTCCTGTATGGTCAGTGCAGCTGATAAAATGGACAGTGAATGTAGAATCAAGGAGATGGTCCCAATACTATGGTTGATTGGTGTATAACACTGATGGTTCAATGCAGGCAGAATCAGCTTGTATGTACCTGTCCATCATAAATTGTCAACTTAATTAATTAATTAAAACACAGTTAATAATTCTGTGAATTATTCTAGAGCAAGGGTGGGGAGCTGAGGGCACAGTCTGCTGACTTCCCTGCTCTAACACATCTATCAGTCCTAAAAGTGAAATGAGTTGAATTAGGTGTGCTTGAGCAGGAAAAGCATCCAACTCTGCAGGAATCTGGCACTCCAGGACTGTTGTATAGATGTCTGCATCAGATCACGCATGTTTGTGTTAGTGGTTTAATTGCGCAAATCTTGAGAGATGTGTTGTATTCCTCTTTGACACATTTGTAGCCTTTGTCTGGCTCCCTTATCCAGAGCAACTTCATTTGAATCATTTCACAGGTAGGAGAATATAGATATAGGTCACTTGGCCTTGGACTCTTATTGGTAGAGCTTATAGAGCTTTTTAACCCTGTAGCAGATACTGGGCACTGGCCTTGGTAACCTTAAGGCTCATGTGTGGCTGCTCCAGAGCTTCCCATTCTGTTGGCAGTATTTTTATATGGAGATTATGCAAACCGTGGATGTGTGATTGAATGCCTATATCAGCAATCGTGCACCTTAAAGTAGCTTATTATCCTATTGTACCCATGATTATACTCTTAAGTGTACCTCTGTGTGTCTCTCTCTGTCTCTCTCTCTCTCTCTTTCTCTCTCTCGTTCACTGTTTGTGTGTGTGTGTGTGTGCATCCCAAGTGCTCGCACGTTTCTCAAGCGGCTCATGCAGGCTTAGGCTCAGTGGGTTTTACTGTGATTACCTCACTTAAGGACATGCCTGGACCGTGCCACTTTGAACCAGTGGTGGAGGGGGAGCGGGTGCTGGCGTTTATGCAGCTTCAGCACGTGGGTCCAAGCTGAAAGACTAACTAACTAACTAACTGTGTGTGTGTGTGTGTGTGTGTGTGTGTGTGTGTGTGTGTGTGTGTGTGTGTGTGTGTGTGTGTGTGTGCGTGCATGCAGATGTTGGAGAGTCAAGGCCAGTGGGTGAAAATGAGGTGAGGATTTTTGTCGCTCTCTTCCCATATGATCCTGCAACAATGTCGCCCAACCGGGACGCTGCAGAAGAGGAGCTTCCTTTCAGAGAGGGCCAGATCATTAAGGTATGGAAGGTTTCAAAACATTCTGGAGTAATGTTCGAAATGTTTGAGGCCATGCAAAATGGGTGGGACTTGTTATTTGTTCCTTCAACTGCTCGAAACAACTGCTTCAACTAGTTATCAGTTAACAGGCTGGCTAACTAACCTACCAAAATCACAGAACAGTATACGGACTGACTGTGTGTGCAGTATCTTCTTCTATGACTTTATTGATGGGATGGAATAAAGGCTTGAACTTGGACACTACTAAAGGCCCATACAAACATGCCTGGTAGCCCAGAACTTTTCTGTGAATCACCCAGAGGAAATAATTTGTACATAAAGTTACCCAGGAATTATACATCCATCCAGGTAATCCATCCGAGTGAGCCCATGTGTGAACAGAGCAGGTCATTTCCCAGAGAATTCACAATGGGTCATGCTAGAGGCATTATATATGAAGACTGGTCACTGGTTGAAATATGAATGAAAGATGTAACACTGAACATGGCATCTGTTTACAGATAAAGTTTTGCTCATTCACTGCAATTTTATTGCCAATCTGTATGTTTACAAACACTTGGATTTGGTCTGTTACTTTCCTGAGACTGAGACCTTGTCCACAGTTTGTATTTATATTTGAAAGCTCATTAGCCTTCTATCCAAGTCAAAACTAGGTTTCTGACTTCAGAAGGTGCATCTTTTTCAGATTCATAAACTTGTAAACACTGTTTTATTCTGGATTGAGGAAGATGCTGATGCTCTACAATAGACCTGTGCAATTGTCCCATGATCCCAGGTCTCTAAAGCAGGTTTAGTTAAAAAACGCTGTGCTGTCTGCTTGGATCATTTATTTTTTCCAAACTTACTTTATGCATTAGAATTAAATTCTTCTACTTTTGTTACTGTACTCACTGTAACTTAAAATGAACATATGTAAATGAGCTCTGTTCTGCTTGGCTTGCTGTGTTTAAAAGCTGTGTCTGTGCTGAAACACTCCTTATAATTTCACTCCTTATAATTTCACTCCTTATAATTTTTCAACAGCTTTGGACTTAACAGGTGAACCTGTTCAAATGTAATTTTTTGGACATCACAACTTTCAAAGATGTTAATTACATGACATGAACCCTTTAATTCTTTTACAGAGTCCTACTTAGCTTAGTCCTTCTATGCTGGCACACATCCAAAAACAACCACCTGCATACAAAGCTCATGTCCCGTATTTACCTGCAGGTCTATGGTGACAAAGACGCAGACGGGTTTTATCGGGGTGAATCAGGTGGTCATCATGGTTACGTGCCCTGCAACATGGTGTCTGAGATCCAAGTCGACGATGAGGAGACCAAGGATCAGCTTCTGAGACAGGGTTTCCTCACCACTGAAGCCTCCATGGAGAAGATAGGTGTGTTTCACTGTCACTCGTTGTACCTCTGCTATACTGCACCAACCAATCAGGTCCTTTTATTTAAAGCTCAAAGATGAATTAACTGAATTATTGCTTAGCAGATTTGTTGTCAGAAAGTAGATCATTCAGTAGTTCAAGAACAAAACTAGATCTCTGCTGAATCAGCAGATGTTGGGGGTTACGTCACTCTCAGCAGAGGTTTTGTTCTTTTTTGTTGGTCCACTGCTTAATGCTCCTAAAAATGACCAACAAGGATTATAGACTTCATATAGCAGAACATGTCTCTAAAGTTAGAACCAATCTTCTTACTACATGTTCCTCCCTTCTAGCAAGGAGTCACTTCATAATCCAGAGCTGCAGATGCAGATCAGTGATCCCAAAAGAGCATTTTAAAATGGACTGTTTGTTATTCGGTTGCATGCCTATTGAAAAATGTTATCAGCTCATGCATAAGCTTTCCAGCACTTGTGTGTGACACTGAGACCCCATTCACATCTGGTTGTTTTGTGGGACTAGTAAAATAAGACCATGGATAATAATTCTACTTGCTTTTCTCCTTTTATTTAAAGATAGAAATGTGGCCTCCTGTACTCATACATCTCACCCTGCAAAAACTGATTTCAGGAACGTAGTGCCACCACCCAATTTTCTGGAATGATGGCATTATACATTATTACAGTATTTTTGGGAAGTTGAGTTAAGGGAGCTGGAGATGAGGTAGGGTGGTGATCTTGCAACATATTAGCATCTCCAATATGCTGTGGTCCCT
Organism: Acestrorhynchus altus; assembly: GCA_034509495.1. Classification (NCBI taxonomy): domain Eukaryota; kingdom Metazoa; phylum Chordata; class Actinopteri; order Characiformes; family Acestrorhynchidae; genus Acestrorhynchus; species Acestrorhynchus altus. The sequence continues at coordinate 7,321,060 of CM067511.1, read as the reverse complement.
CAAAGAAATAAATGAAAAACACCCTCGCTGGAGGAAACACCAGGAGAACATGTACAGTAATGTAATTTAATACATTGATCAACCATAACATTATGACCATCTTGCTGATTCTACTTTGTCAGCTTCACTGACCATGCAGGGGTACTATTTAGTTCTGTAATTACAGACTGGTGTCCATCCATTTTTCTGAATACTTTGTTATACTCCTTTCATCCAATGGTCAAGACCCCACAGGGCCACAACACAGCTATTATATGGGTGCTGGGTCATTCTCGGCACCACAGTGACACTGATGTAGTGGTGTATTAGTGTGTGTTGTGCTAGTGTGAATGGACCAGAGACAGCAGTGCTGTTGGAGTGTTTAAACACTGTGTCCAGTCACTGTCCACTCAACTGTTGATGGTTGATCAGTGTATATTTTCTTTTTGTATTGTTGTATACCCAATTTGGTTGTATTGTATTGTATTGTATTGTATTATATTATATTATATTATATTATATTATATTATATTATATTATATTATATTATATTATATTATATTATATTATATTATATTATATTATGTACTAATCACTCCAGACAAAGGCTGGTAGACCACAAAATTAAACTCCAAGGAGGACGTCTTGTATTCTTTCAGACATGGATTTAGATAATCCCTCTCCAGATAGAATCCAGATATATGAAATGACCAGGTGTAAGTGGGGTCTGAGACAATGATTTAAACAGCCAGACATCTGGGGAAGCATCCTCTATAGACTTATAGTGATCTCAGGTTCTCTCCAAAATTAGCATCTAGAAGCTGTTTTTATCTGTGTGCCCATCACCTGGAAGTGTGGCTGTTTGAGTCGAGGCCTCCATACTGTGCTGTTTTTATTGTTTATTGCAGTTTGTGTTTATTGTTCATTTCTGGTTGGCTTTTTTCCCTCAGACAGTCCCAAACCCATTCGTGCTTTTGCTAAGCTTCTTCATTCACGATGGCCCAGTGTTATGTAATATTGTTCAAAGAAGTGCCAGGAAACTGTTATTGATGTTGCTGTGTTCTTTCACCATGCAAGCATCTCAGCTGTGACACGGAAAGAGGCTCCTCCCTAAAGCCACAGTGCTGATCTCAGAGCACGCTGAAACCTGTTTCCCAGAATGCTCTCTGACAGCGATGGTTTAACCCTTTCCAGCTCACTGTAGCCTGCCATGCTGATTCTGCTCTTGATGGAGTTTCTGTTTTAGGTTTTCTTTTCTCGTTAAAATCAAATCATCAGTCTTTTTGTTGTTGTTGTTTTTGTTATTGTCGTCCCAACCCCACCAAACCCCAAACACAATTCTTTGGGTGCCTCATTTGTTGGCTGGCCCACTCTGTTGTCTGGTTTCGCTTTCAATCCGCGTTCTCCTGTGTTGACCTCCATCAAGGCACGTGCTCACTTACTCAGCTTCCGCACCGCCCGGCCCCGCCGCCCAAACCTAGACGCTCCAAGAAAGGTGTGTCTCCACGTCTTTTCACGGTCTTGTTTTGTGTCCCCACCCGACCCCCATCATCTCAACTGCCTTTGTCTGTCTCGTAACACGTCAGAATGATAATGTTCAACTGCACTGCTTCAGCTGACCAAAGAGGATTCCTGTGATGGAGTTCTTTAATGGAATGAGCTTGAATGTTAAAATCTCAATGGCTGTTTTTAAACCTAAAAATCAATGGTTTATTCTAAAGTTGACAGTTTCTTAGACCTGGTCCTGATCTCCCCCTGCCCTGCACATTTTATGGGATTCTGTGCTTTAACACACACCCTCTATCTCTGAATCAGGTGTATTGGGAGCCAGTAATTCACTATATGTGCTTGGGCAGGGTGTGCCAGGACAGTGCTTGAGAAGTGCTGATCTACAGAGTTAATTGACTGAATTGTAAATTGAACATCACAAAATATAAACAACCACATTCATATGGAGTATAGTAAGAGTATGGTCAATTGTTTCATGTTCCCATTCATAAAGAATTATAATTTGATTTTACAGATTCCATGAAATGTGGCACTAGCCTTGTCCACGTTATCAGTACATCACACCTTAACAGACAGAAATGTTGAATAGATGAACCTGCCAGTAATGTTTCTCATAAATAGCCAGAATATTTTTTATTTGTATGTCAGATGGTTTGGTGTTTTTACACTATTTTGAAAATGAGTACCCTTCCTTAAAAATGTAATTGAGGTAAAAAAAAAAAATAATAACAATAATAATAATAATAATAAACAATTACATAAATAGAAAATTCTAAAAATCCTAAAATTCTTGAATTTTTGAACTTTTCTTAAGTTAACATGATAGAAATGTGTTTCAACAGATACTTGAACATGATTTCTTTGCATTATTTGAGGTCTGATAATGTGAAGTAGTTCTCTACATTTTTAATATGCCTACACGGGGACACACATGATCCATACTTCCACATGCCAAGAGTTTTGTTTATAAACATCTTAAATTACTTAAGTGAACCTACATGTTGTAATAAAAAATAATACTAGAAATAATAATAATTAAGGAAATTATGAAAAATGTAGTTTGTCAATGACCAGAATCTCAGTCCACCAGGAACAGCCCTACATTGCTGGTACAGTGATTGAAACGGTAACCAGTCAGCATAGCCATTACTGTGCCCCTATCCCAGAATCCTCTCTGGTCTACTCTCTCATGTCACTGTTCCGATGCTGTGTGTGGATGTGTGACTGTTGCTGTGTGTATGTGTGTGTATGTGAGTATGTGTCCCCTAAATGCATTAGTGACCTTGTTAGCCACATGTTTCAGTTTGAGATGACTGATCTGTTTACCCTGTGAGTCCTGACCCACTCCTCCTGTGACTCAACACCACGGATGCACTGAACACTCTCCCTAACCCTCTATTTCTTCCTGTTCTACAGTGGAGACAGCAGGAGTTTTTGAGGATCATTCAGTCATTGATTCCTCCACCCAAGGTTTGCACCCACTTTTCCCAGCTGTGTGTCTGCAGTAGGGTCTGACCAACAGGGCTCGATTTGACCTTTCTGCTTAAAAAAAAAAATAAAAAATTGAGGTCTCCCTTCTCGAGCATTTGCACTTTAACATTACATTTACAGCATTTGGCAGACATTCTTATTATGTTACAGAGGTAGGTAACTATCACTGGGAGTCTTGCCAGCTCACATCCAGTTTATATTTCAGTTTGAGGAGAACAGATTTTTGCAGTGTACACATCAAAAATTCACTTGGAATGCAGATCGTTGACAGCAGTGTTTCTTAACCCTGATCCTGGACCCCATGACCTGCACATGAAACCATGGTTTCTTAACCCTGATCCTGGACCCCATGACCTGCACATTTTAGTGCTTTTTTTTGTTCCCAACACACATGATTCAACTAATCAGCTCATTCAGAGTTATAGTGGGTGTGTTAAAGCAGGGGATCAGTAAAATGGGGTCTTGTTTTTTTTTTCTTCTTGTTCAGTTTCATTCAGAAGATAACACTTCACAACAGGTAACACTGTGTGATACATTTACATACTGATGTCACAGGACTTTTGTGTAAACAAATTTTAACTGCCCATATATCTAGATCTAGGTGATCAAAGGTGTTTTATTTGTATATTAATAGTCATTGCAAAATTATATTTACAGTCTGTTTATTATTGTCTGTGCAGTCACATAGGCATTGCTGACATAATGCGTAATGGTATTGGGTTCAGTTCCCTTTCTTGGCTAATGGAACACACTGTCTTTGAATTTTCTATACACTTCTGTAATAAACTGTAACCACATATGATAGGAATGTTTGCCTCATGCTCCAATCGTAAATGTAAATCAATAAAGCCACTTTCTTATCTGAATTTGTATCTGTATCGGTTGTATCGGTATGTGTGATCCATTTTTTATATTGGTCGGGCACTAGTCTGCAGATTTCTCTTTTCACTCAACAGCTTGGGAACGTAGCAGCCATGGAACCTAATGTGATTTGCATGTGGAGCAGCTCGACTGCATGACCAGTGTGTGCATGCCTCCTAACATGCTTTCAGTGCCATGTCTACTCTTTTTCCTCAGACTTTCATTACTGATTTAAACATTGCATGGTGTTGACAACAGTTTACAGCAGCCTCTCTACTTACTCACCTTCCAATCATTCTGTTTAGGTCATTCAAATAACCATGGATTTGCAAAAACCTCATTTCTAACTGATTGATTGATTGTTCATAAAGTCAATTTCTCTCTTTTAACTTGCATGGTTGCCATGTTCCTTTACTACTTTTGCACTGTTATGTTTTATTAACTGCATGGAAATTTGCCATCTTTTTTCTCTACTATAAAAATTGTCAATTCATTTTCTGAAATGTAATTTTTTTTGTTTGTTTGTTTGTTGTTGTTTTTGCTCTGCATGTGTTAATATCTTAATTTCATTTTCTATCCTGTAGGTTGACCACTTGCTGCCCGGATGTGTGAATGAGTGTGGAAAGGTACAAGCATGTCTACTATATCCTTGCAAACCTGATGACATTGTTTTTGTGGTTCACAGACAACACTAGACACTCTGCCGTGGCCATGGGAAACCCTGGACCTCGCAGGATGGTGGCCATCTTTGATTATGACCCAAGAGAAAGCTCTCCTAATGCAGATGTTGAGGTGATCTTCCATTTTCAGATTCATTTACGTGACACAGACATTCATCGAGTAAACCCTGAGAAACAGCAACATACAGGGAGCCACGTAATGATACTGTCTCTATGTCATACCGTACAGGCTGAGCTGACCTTTAGTGCCGGGGACATCATCTATGTGTTTGGAGATATGGATGATGATGGCTTCTTTTATGTGAGTAACAAATCGTTCACTGGTTTATTCCAATTTTTTTTTCTGGAACTTTAAACTGGATCTGTCTCTTTGTCCAAAATCATCCATACACCTTTACTAGCCTGGGAGCGAGGCGATAAAAGAACAGGTGTTCTTTTATCTACATGCAACTTCCATAAAAGAGCATTGCTAATTAAATGGGGCACTCTGGAGCATAAGATCACCATACTTAATGCCACACACCAGCTTATGAGATCATAAAGCCTTCCAGCACTGGGATGGGCAGCAGCAGAACTGCATACCCTGGAGTACTGGAGCTTCAGCCAATCCCTTTTGGTTGAGTTAGAGATGGAGTGCCAGAACTAATCATCTCACATCAGAACAAAGAGGTCATACAGTCAGCCCCAGGCTCTGTGTGATCATTATAGTCATGTGCTTGCTGCTAATGGCTTGCCATTATTAAACGATCTATGAATTTTGGATTTTACCAGCAAAGTCTATAGCAGAATGTGAGAGTCTGTCTGTTCAGCCACTTAATTGGGTTCTGTCTGTCTGTTCAACAGACATAATTTAAAGCAAAGTTTTACTAAAAGAGCAGTTTTACAGACTTTGTAATGTTGTATCATTTTGCTTATTAAATAAATGTAAAAACTATTGTTTTTGCGTGATTTGTTTAATTTGATTCTAGTTTTCAGACCTGTAAGTAAAAATAACTGGAAGGGTTTCTCAAACATTCAGTTTAGTTGTAATTCAGTGTTTGTGTATTTATTATGTCCCTATGAAGGTAGCTTTCAAATTGTTATTGCTAAATGTTCTTGAAAATCAGTGAATAACTGGAAGAAAAAAACACCTTATGGAATTTCTTTCACCATTTTAGGGAGATTTAAATGGACAGAAAGGCCTGGTGCCCTCCAACTTCCTCCAAGCCTTTCCCGAGACCGTGGAGGAGGCGGCAGCAGTGGCAGTGGAACACACTGTAGCCGAAACCCGGAGAGACTCTCAGGTAGGTGTATGTTTGGTTGGTCGTATGTGTATCACCAGAGTTCTTTAGAAAGCTGTGTTTGTGTGTATAAGCACAAGTGGAAGTGTGGTTACTGCGTGTGAATGTGTCACATTACATCAGTGAAGGCAACCTTCATAACACAATTTTTATGGTTGTTCACAACTACACCAAAGGAGGTGAATTAGAAAGTCCACACTAGACCCATCGTGATAATTATAATATCAACTTATTGTACAATGAATTAACATCACCTCAATCATTTTGATGACCACAATATTGTCTATTGGGTTAAGTTGTATGTATTTGAGCCTGTTGTGCTGTTCTGTTCTTTTGTCTGCTCTCTGTCTTGGGCGAGATGAAATCTGTGAGCAGACAGCAACATCTATCATGTAGGAAACAAGTGCAGAACAACAGATCAAAAAAAAGTTTTACCACAATTGTTTAGAATACAGATGTAGTCTGATGTAGACTGCTTTTGCTGTAGTCTTTCATATTGTTTATTCAAGAAACACAGGGGCATTTATAGTGTGTGTTGTCATGTCCATTTTAGAGCAGATACATGTCGCAAGAGGGTTCTGACCTCACACCCACCAAAAATATCTATTGTGACAGGTTTACTCCACACACAAGTCGCGCACACCATTTCATAGCATCTAAGATTCTTGTCACATCACATTTGTTCTGCATGTCCTTATTTATTTATTTATTTATTTATTAATTATTTTTGCATGCCTTATTTATTTATTTACTTACTTATTATTATTTTTGCATGCCTTATTTCTTTCCATTTGTATTTGTTCCTGCATGCTGTGGTGCAGAGGCACAGGAGAGGGGTGCACTTTAAACAGTAAGAGTAAGTGTTGTTGTAAACTGCCGTTAAACTCCATCCGTAGTGTCGTCCCCTAAACAGAAACCTTGAACTTGTCTCAGAACCCTCAGTCCCTTCCAGAGGACCCTAGGGAATGTCACATTGTCTTGTCTTGGTCTTCAGTGTTTGTCTGAATATAGTTTGAAGAAATTAGAACCAACCCCTGTTTGCATCCCACCCACTGTATTATGTTTGAGATGTTTTAAACAGTTTTTTAAAAACCTACTTCTAATTTTATCAGAGATATTTTTTTCCAATATCGATAAAATGTCAGATTGTCGTTATAAGCCAATACAGATAAATTGGTACGGTCCTAGTATTTACCCAAGGTGTGTGTTATGTTCTGAGAACCTCCATCTTTCTGTCCTTAAAGGTGAGCCACTCTGCAATGTTAGAGCAGACAGATGCCGTAATGCCCGCTCCTCCAAAGAGTACTGCCGCACAGTTGGAACAAAAGCAGCACCCTGACCCAAAATCAGACTCCTCCCAAGGCTTAGGCCTCCCAGCTCCTCTCTTTCAGCCTGCGGACAACCCCCCTCTCACCGACTCCTCCCTGCCAGAGAAAAAGAAAAAAGGCTTCTTTTCCAAAGGCAAGAAACTGTTCAAGAAGTTGGGCTCCAGTAAGAAGGAATAAACGTGAAGGACTGTTATCCTGAACAATAATTCGCTAATTGCACTTTTTCATGTTGATGCTGGTTTGTCTGTATGTCATAAATGAGTGGCTAGTTTGTATGTGTGATTGGGAAAGTTGCACTGGTACATTGTCTTATTATGAAGAGAGATGAGGGGATGTCACTCTCATAGATGAGGGTCTGACCTCATTTGTTTGCTGTTAGTCTCTTCCTGCTGCCATGGCGAAGATGAGGTTATTTTCGCTTTGCTCGGAGAGCATGTCAGACTTTAGTGTCGAGACCAAATGATTAAAATACATTGAGAGCAAAGCGCTATTTTGAGGTTTTGAGCAGGAGTTCAGCACAGTAATAAGACTCCTGTCATTGTGACTTGTGTTGCGTCCTTTGCTTTCTCAATTTCCTAGTTTGAATCATAGTTGGTCAAGTTGTTTTGGGTGGAAATGATCTTTTTTGGCTTTTAGCCCACTCATCACTCTGTCAGCATCATTAAACATGGCATACGAACAGTTACCAGTTACTTTTTTTAAGAGAAGAACAGATAAATGTTTGGCTGTGGATCCCTGTTCCCTCATTGCTCTTTATAGGGAGAGACGATTTAGTTCACTAAGTAGTGGTAGAAACAGATTCAAACACTCCTGCAATCATCACCAGTTGTATAAACAAACATGAGTGACTGAACCATGTTTCAAGCTTCACACATACTTGAACTGAATTAAGAATTAAAGTTTGTAAAGCTCACAACATTCAGTGGCTTGTAGGTCGTTGGCTTCTTTTGATCCAATGTGTTACTTAGTAACGAGGCTCACAATGCAATTTACTCCACATTCAGCTCATGTAGTGAGCTATGTTTATTATAAATGACCAGTGACTTGTTGGAGATTATATTGCCCTCATATTCATATTTGAATTCCACTTTATGATTCAGAAAAATGTCCGACATACTCATTAATGCTCTAAAACAAATTGCAATCCATTTCAGTCACAGCAATTAACTCTAGACAGACTAATAATAATGAGCAGATGATGTGGCATTAGCTTTATTGTAATTGTTTCAGATCAGTGAGTTTTGTTTTGTTTGTAGAAACGTTTTGGCCGTCAGCATTATTTTCGTTGTGTATACACAGGGTATACATGAATACGCGACAGTCATGAACCTGTGTATGCATGAAAGTCATTTAATTTCCATAGGTTGAGTGCAGTTTTTCAGGGAGAGCCATAGTGGCAACATATTCCAGCCATTGACTGTGTATAGATCACATGTACAGTCCCAAACCATGTGCAAGAGTGGTTTTTACCCGTGACAAGCATAATAACATTCAGTGATGATAGAATCAAACATGCATAGGCCTCCATGGACTACTGTACACTTTGTGAGACTCTAATATATTCACTCACTAAGCACTTTATTAGGAACACTATTTGAAACCTATATGGTCTTTTGCTGTTGTAACTCATCCACCTCATAGTTGGACATATTGTTCATTTGGTACTTTTCTGCTCAACATAGTTCAGTGGTTCTCTGAGTTACTGCAGCATTTCTGTCAGTTGAATGGCCAGTCTGACCATTCTGACCATTCATTTCTGCAAAACTTAATTGCCCCTTTGTGAGTAACTCTAGAGACTGCTGTGCTGAAAATCGCAGGAGATCAATAGTTCTAGAAATACTCCACCAATGACAAAAACTAATGGTTCATTTAATGTATTTTTGGCCTTAACAACACTCTTTTGTAGCCAATATTATTATTAATAATAATAGTAATAATAATAATTGTGAAATACTGTATTCTGAGATTCTTTAAAACCATGGTTTTAATTCTGAGATCATACATCATAAAAATATCTCATACCTTTGCAACTCAAATAGGAGGTGTTCATAGTAAATTGCTTGGTGAGCATATTTGTTCTCTGTTAGGACAGATTCTGCTGTTTGTCTCTGTTAGTGACCTTTATTAATGTCTTCACATTTGTTCCGATCCATGTTGTCAGCTGCATTGTCTGCCAACCCATGATCTGATCATTGACTGAGGGTAGAGCGAGTGTAGAGTGGATGTGAATCCAAATCAGATCTACATATTTCATTTAGCTCTGCTCTCCAGTGGTAAAAGATCTCCATGTGTTGGTGCAGCTTCTGCTTGACTCACTTGTCCCCACAGTTTGAAAACACACTACCTTTGAGACCCTTTTGAGCCCAGACTATTTTGGAGCTGTGTTTTGAGTGAGAGGAGTTACAGTCGCAGGTTCTGTCAGACCAGCTAAGCTTCGGTCTGTGTAGTATTTGAGACTAATTTGGTTGTTTGTATATTGTCATCTCCAGACATCAGCAAAGCACCCAGATTTTGGTTAGATGTTACTGTATGAAGCTCTGTCTGTAAATAATGGGTGATCTTTAGACAAGTCTGTTTTTGGGCTTTGAGAATGTGAGTCTGCCTTTGCCTTTCTCGAACACTGACACGGAACTCCAGTAACTTGTTACGTAGCTGAACTGAAAACAGGATGTTAGGTTTACTGTGTGCACAGAGGAGTTCCAGTTTTCTTTACTGTCATTTTCCTCCGTCTGAGGGGAGTCACGTCTGAACCACAAACGGGTAAAAAGGACAAAAAACACTCATCTCTTTACGTTCTCATATGCAGTACTTTTTTGGTTGTGTTGTCCACTTTCATGACTGACCACGTGGGGTGCACAGGATCTGCTTGAGGTCTCTCAGTGTCTTTTACAGGGGTGGTGTGAAATCATTTCTCAGGTTCAACTGCTACACTATTAAACAATACACACAACAAGGTTAATGTTGTAGCTTAACAAAGTAAAGTAACTCCTTACAGTTGAGGTTTTATTTAACTTCAGAGCCCAATGCTGATTGGCTTACTGATTAGAAATTCAGTATTTTAAGGAGTATTAACTTAAGACAACACACCTTTTTTTTGAGTTTATGAGCTTGTTGTGTTACAAGGGAAATTCCACCAATTTTTCAGAATTTCTGCCGTTAAGATGTAAACAAAGTCAGTGCAGAGTGGTTTGGTGTGAAATGCTGTTCTGAGAATTTTAAGTTAACATAAGAAATCCAAAAGCTTATGGTGGAGGGATATATATATATATATTTATATCCCTCCACCATAAGCTTTGATTTTTATGTTTTATATATATATATATATATATATATTTATATCCTCCACCATGTTTTTGGATTTTCTTATAGTTATATATATATATATATATATATATATATATATATATATATATATATATATATATATATTTATATCCTCAATTGATGTTTTTGATTTCTTATATTTATATATATATATATATATATAGCATAGTATATATATATATATATATATATATATAGCATATATTATTTATATCCTCCACCATAAATGCTGGATTTCTTTTTTATGTTTTATATAGAGATATATATATATATATATATATATATATATATATATATATATATATATATATATATATATATATATATTTATATCCTCTCCAATCATGTTTTGGATTTCTTGTTATGTTTTATATATATATATATATATATATATATATACATATATATATATATATATATATAAGGTTATTATTAAGTTATTATTTATATCCCTCCACCATAAGCTTTTTGGATTTCTTATGTTTATATATATATATATATATACACGCTCACTGTTTGTTAGTTTTAAATTTTCCTGCTTATTCACCAAGCATTTAAATAGTTCCATTTTACAAGAATTGGGAGAAAATAATCAAAGTTCTGTATTTTTTTCTGAGACAGTGTCATATGTTAAATATCAGATATCTCCAACACCTGTTCTCAGCCTGACCACACAAGATGGTCTCTCAAAATGGTTCATTACTGGCTAAACTGTAAGTGGCTACATGATTGAAAACACATTCGAGGAGAAGAAAGTCCCTGAGGTGGACAGCTGACTGCACTGCTTAGTCAAACAGCCAAACAAGCAGCTTCATGGTTGAGTGATTATTATCTAATTAAAGCTGACATCAGAGTGCTGCCTGAGAAAATGCTGAAGGAGAATGGCTTTTTTTTTTTTTTACAGTTAAAAGTAAATATATTAATGAGAACATTTAGAACATTTGTTTTACAGATAAATACCTAATTAAAGCCACACTGGATTATTCTGTTATGCCCAGCAGTGGTGTGCCCTTTCATCTGACAGTCACTGTGTGCGAATGGCTGAGTTAATTGCTTTAACAAAAAAATTGTACATTGTAATGTGCAGTTTTTTATTTAATTTTTGTATTTTTATTTTATGAAGTCATTCTACAGTTTTGTAAACCAATGACAGCTTTGAGGATATTAGTTTGAGGATACATGCAAAGTGTTACATAGTTACAGATTCTCCTACAGTAATAAAAAAACAATTAAGTTTCATTTAGAATCTTAACTGTGTGAAAAGGTAAAAGACTACAGTTTAGATCTGTAGGTTATTTGTTTGAATCCCTTAAAATGTTAATACTGTGTAATGACATATAAAGTATTGTTTCTATTTTACAGAAGTAAAATCTTATTTTGACAGAATTCTTACTGCTACTGTTTTTAGTCCTTTTAGATGTTAAATGGTTCCTGTCTCCACAGTAAATAAACTAAACTGGTAGTTTTTTCTACGATGAAACTTTTCACAACAAACCACTCCTGATTTTGTTTACATCCCATCAGTTAAATTCCAGAAAATTAGGGGGGAATGGAATTTCCCAGTAAAGGCAGTCTTAGCTAATCTAGGTTCACTTCCTTTGCCAAATCCATAGGTGCTCTGTGTGTTACTATGAACACCTGGAGACCAGTAATTGAACTCTAGCCATGTAGGGGCGGAGTCACAACCTAAATGACTCCACAGACTGGTTGATTTCATTTTTTCAGTAGGGTTCCCTTCAGAACACCGTGAATAAGCGGCTGTAGTTCTGATGGTATTTTGACTGTATTATTGAGCATCTTTTAATGACTGCTCTGCTTCAGTCTTCAATCTATCTATCGATCTATCGATCTATCTATCTATCTATCTATCTATCTATCTATCTATCTATCTATCTATCTATCTATCTATCTATCTATCTATCTATCTATCTATCTATCTTCTCCGTCTCTCTGTGTCTGTACCCTGTATGTAATTTTGGATGCTAGCCACGCTCCCCAAGCTGCACTATATAATCAAAAAGCCCGCTACTGAAAACGCTACGAAGGCACAGCTCCAGTCACTGTGCTGTACATGAGCTTGTCCCTGCTTCTGAAGCAAAGAACTCTGTTAGTAGGAGTACGTTAGGCCACAGTAACTAATTAGCCTTACAAGACCTTGTCTAGTCTTACTTCAATGTTTACTAATGCTGTACTTCTATTGACTGCATGCACGATGGTGTTACACCTGTACTCGGCCTTATTTATGAGTCTATTTATGTATTTATAGTTTCTTGCATTTGTTCATTTTTACGGTGAATTTGTAGCTTTGTTGTTTTTTTTTCTGGTTCACTGGATGCAATGGAAGCCAAGTTTTGGAGTATGCTGACCATTTGATTTGTGTATAGTGTACAATGTTTGGGTCAGTGATTCTGATGTATGGTATTTTCATAAAGTGCGAGAGGCTTTATTCTAACTTCTGGAGGCATCCTGTGGTGGACTGAAATGTGAACTTTTTGTAAAAAAAAAAAAAAAAAAAGGTTTTTGTTACCAATTTTTGAAAATTGTCTGTAAATAATGGTCTTTTTTGTTAACATTTTTCAAAATGTAATTTGTTTTTCTTTTCTTTTTCTTTTTTTTTTTGCATGTTGAAGCAACATTTTTGATTGATGACTAGTGATATCACTATTGCTCATTAAGGGGCCATTGTCATTTACTATGGACCTTTTTACAGAAATAAAATATATTTTCCCATAAAAAACTGAAGTGTTTTGTTGGTTTTGTGTGGAAAAACGTGGGTTAGATCTTAGGGCTATTTGGTTAAATCCCTTGACGTGTGCTTACTTTTTAAGGATTCATACAAGAAGGGTTAGGTTTTTTACAGAATTAAAATCTATTTTTTACAATCTTAACGCTGCTGTGTTGTTTAAAAAAATGAGAGCCAAATCAGGTCTGTAGGTCATTTGTTTCAATCCCCTAAATTATTTGAAACAATTAAGGATGTAAACAAGTAGTGTTAAGTAGAAGTATGGAGCATATTTTAAAAATGTTACTGTTTATTGTCAAAAGTTAAAGAGACAGTTTAGATCTGTATGTTATTTAGTTTAATCCCTTAAACTATTAGTAAAGTACAAGGAAATTTCCAAGTAGTACAAATAATTTTCCACATACAATCTTAACACTACAGTTTGCTGATTTCATATGGAAAGGAGAAGAGTTTAGAGCTTAATGTAATTTGGTTAAATCCCTTAAGATGTAAGTTCTTGATATATACAATGATATATAGAATTATGCTGAATGTACTGAATGAGATTATTTATACACAAGAAGTAAAAGGACACACACTATCTTTTATATTTCCATTTTTATTCATGAAGTGGGAAAGTGTAAAATCACAAACATTATACAAAATGTAATGTTCAGTACTGTGTACAGTTGTGTCAGTGATGAAAACACATTGCCATTAGCTTGGTTTGTCTCAGTTTCGTGTGCAGCCAGCTCATGTGGGCTCAAAATGACACAGTGAGCTGTGCACAAACTTATGAAACAGAGACAGTTCCTCTTTTTCTTCTCCATGTTCTTTTTCCTCCAGGTCTTTTTTTGCTCTTGATTTCGCGAGTGTGTCCCCAGTAGCCAACAGTACACTCATCCATAAAGTAGGAAACACTACACTGTGGCGAGGGGTTTAGTAGTGCTTTCTACTTTATGGATGACTGCACTGTACTTCCCAAAGTGCCGTCCGCGAGTCCTCCATCTGCTTGCGCAAAGTCACACCTGTTGGAGTTGGTGGTTAAGACCCCCTCCCCGTCACTCACACACACACAGAGAGACAACCCTCATCCGCCCCATTTCTGCACACTTTACAGCTGCCCATGTCAACCACACCCAAACGCCTCACATTGCCTCAGAACTGTTGCACTAGAGCGAGTTGCTTGTTTAGGTAATTATTATTGTTTCCTAAGCACTTCTTGCAGCACACCAGAGGTTTTAGACCCTTTGATGTATGTCAAATTTTTGAGCACTGGATTTCATACTTTTTACACTGCCATTCAGGACAGAAGCAGAAGTAAAAAATGAGGAATGAGAGTCTAAAATCATTTAAGACATTCAAGCATTAAAGAAAATGCATCTACAAAAACTGATCAAAAAGTGATTTTTTTCCAAAAAGTGTTAATTCCACTAGAATGTGAAATAGACTGGATTTGTGTAGTTTAACCACTTCTTCCTTTTTTTTTACGCCATGCCATGTTAGCCTGAACATGGCAGCCATCTTGACTGGCATGAGTAAGCGGTTTCTGCCAACTTGGTACGAGATAAAACCAAAGAATTTTAATAAGATGGTGAATTTTGTTTGTTAGTTTGTTGTTCATAATTTTAAGCTATTTCTCCACATCCCTGTAACTACAGTGGTAGTTTGGCTTTTGCACTACAAAGTTAGTTCTTTGCGTTACATCGTGAACAGGAAGTTGCTTGCGGTTTACGTTACAAAACTGCTGCGTTTACCAAAAATTACAGTCTAACGCAAATACATTTCTGATCAGTTAACCAATTAAAAAGGTTTTTACAACAAAGACTTTCACAACACACAAAGACGTGAGACGTGTTTGCAGAGACATTTGCACAAAATGATCATTTGTAATTGAACAATTTTAAAAAAATGACAAAGTTTTCTTATCCCTGCATTAAAAATGATAAAAATGCATACATTTCCACTGAATTAGCTTTCCTTTTCACAGTCACTCAACCCCCAGCAGTGGCTTTAGGTTTAACGTTATAACATCTCGGTTAAATCCGTACAAGTAAAGCTAAATAATCCGAACCATTTTCCCCTTTCCTTTAAGATGTTCTCGTCCGGCAGGCTTACCCGAGTCTTCAGGGACTTCTTTCTCTTCAGCCAAAGTAGAAATGGACCTGGAGAGAGGAGAAGCGCTCCTTTTTAACCCTCTCTCGACCACGTGATGCAAACCACACAGGAAGAGGTTTAACAGTCACGGCCTCCCTGTCTGTTGCTTCTTTCACTTTTTCTCGTCTTTTGCCTTTCCTCGTGCCGACATCTATACCTATTCGGGCCTTCTAATGTCTAATTCTAATATGATGCTGTGCTCTTTGGGCTCAATGTTCAAGAAATGTTTGCCTAAAATGAATTACAGAACTACAAAATTACAAAAAGGAACCTTACATCTCTTGAGGCTTCCCTTATCTAACACTCCTTACCTAAGCAGTGTTCTGTATCTTTCTAACCAGACACAGACCTTTGTCTTACTCAAGAACCCAACCCACCAATAAAAAAAGCATCCATTTCATGTCAAACTTTAGTTTTTAAAGTTTTAAAGACACTGTAATATCTTTCTCTCTGCTGTTTTGTATTATGTATGTATTACTTATTTTTATACCATGTTTGGGATTTTCTTACCAAGGTTTACACTGAAAACCATTCGTGTTTATACGTAGCTCATAAAGGATAACATTTATGTCATATTTAAGTTGTGTTTATTTATTAAGTCATTTATTCCTAAATGAAATGACACACCTAACAATCTAACCTTGCCTGATGTGTCCAAGCTCTCTCAACATGTTTGTTCTCTCTTCTCTTCAGATGCTGTTTCACTTTGTCCCCGCCATTGCTTAACAGTTGCAGCACTCGAGGGGGAAATGTTGAAGTGAGCCTCTGAAATGGTCATCACTGGGAAGTGATAAGCCAGCCAGTGGAAATTGCATTTGCGTGTGTGTTTGTGCGTGCATGCATATGGTTGTAGGAAGCATGTGTGAATGGGGCAATGTTGGACTATGATTTCATGTCTACTTTGGACTGAGTGAGTTTCATCTTATCCTTCAGGTGCAAGAAAGACGTACAAAGCACCATTATTCGATAACTCGGACAAAGGAACACAACTTAATCAGTGTATATACTTAAAATTATGTGATAAACTCACAGATACGTAATTATACACTTAATATGAAGGACAGCTGATCGTTTCCCATTAGCAGTCTAAGAGCTGTGACAATTGTTCTCATAATTTGTTTTCACCTACATTTCTATACGGTTTTAGGATTTATAGAATTTTTATATTATATATATATATATATATATATATATATAAGATTGAAAGGTATGCTTTTTTTCTTCTACTGTAAAGTTGCGATTGTGGAGATTGTTGTGTAGCACGGATGACGTAGGTGTATTGTTTATATTATTGATTAGAAATGTGTGTAAATTCACTGCAAACTAGAGGAGCAGAAATCAGAAAGAGTAAAGAGCCTCTGAGTACGATCTGATCTAGTGCCGGAAGTACCTGCAGAACAACTGCAGTGTTATTTCCTGTGTGAGGCCTGCCTCGACTTCAAATATCACGGCTCCTTATCTAGGCAAGCCTTTTTTTTTTCGATTTCTTTTTTTGAAATTAGTGCCATTAAACGTACAAATGTATAGCATGCTATAGTTTCCCCATTTTTGGAGTTATCAGATACAGAGATCAGCAGAAATGTGTGCTGTCTTCTCTCAGCAGACAAGTGAACGGAAGGAAATGTGTAATTTCTCACATTCAGCAGCAAGTTCGCTTCACTCATTAAGATCGTTAGCTGTGTGCTGATCTTTTTCTTCCTGTAGGTTTAATTTGTCAAATTAGGACAACTGGCTAATAACGAACGGCTAATGTTTCTTCTAAAATCAAAGGTTTTAAAAAGTGTTTGGTTCCCCTTTGATTCCTCTACAGGGAAGGTTTTTCACTCAAACAATGCTTTCTCCCATGAGAGCATTGGTGAAGGTCAGGTACTGATATTGGATTATTAGTTCTGCCACATTAAATCATCCCATAAGGGTTGGATGGATACCATTTCCCACAAAGAATGAAGCTCCACTGGTCCACATCCCCATGCTGGAGGGCCGTTTAACACCTCTACCCCTGAGCATTGGCCCATGTGATCTGTGATGTGTGGCTGCTCTCGAGAGCCCCATTCTAGCAACGCTTTTCTATACAGAAGGTTCTCGGAGGAGTATCCACAAACTTTTGAGCATCGTGTGCCTCAAATTCATGTGATCATAAGCAGCTTGAATGGTGTTGTGGAAGCACTCCTAGGTATGCAGTGTTGCATTCTGCGAAGAAAGCACAGATAAATGTTCGCAGGCTGAGTAGATGTGGTTTCCCATTTTGTAGATGCACTTCACTCATCTCAGCTAGTCCTACACACTCTTAAAAGTAAGGTCCTCACTGGTTTCTGGCTTGGCTCTATGGTACGAGGAGAAACTTTCAAATGGTTCAGAACCTTTAAACACTGTGGAGGTTCTATAAAGGCCCTGGATTATGGAAAATGATACTTTGTTTGATGTAGTATGTAGTAAGTTTCACAATTGCTGTTCATTCCCCTAACCCCCACTCCCACCTCCACCTCCACCTCAGCAGTCCATATATGGTAACTAAAGTGCACAAACAACCTCTTTAAATTCATTGCTTTTGTGATGTCACAAAAACAACCCATTTAAGCTAAAGCAGTTTAGCACCTCCACATTGAGGTTAATAGTTAGAGGTGTGTTTAAGCCTGGACTTTTTTTTTTTTTTTTTTTTGAATGAAGCATAATGCAGGGCAGCCAATCAGGACAGAGATCATTCACATATATCAGCTTTAAACCCTTTGACCTGTATTCAAGGGATTCGTTATTCAACTATTAATCTTAATACAGAAACTGTTGTGAATTCTTTGGTAAATGCTTAGTTTAACATATCTTGTGGAATCCCACAGGGTTCTATTTTAGGGCCTATGAAACTATTGTTAATTATGGCAAAGGTTGACCAACTGTGGTCACAGAGTCTCGGGGGTGCTGTCTTAAAGCTGCTTCTCAGGGATAAAGTGTTAGAAAATGGTCACGTAAAATGAATTAGAACCAATAACCAAACACAAACAGGATATAGGAGGATTTTGGCTTCTTGTTCTTTAGAAAGGCTCTCCACCCTCGCAGTCATGTCCTTACTGACTGAAGAACATGAACCCGTTTAGAGGATCTTCAGGCAACCAACTTTGGTTCTTCCCTCACCTTTGTTTTCAAGGGTGTAGATTTTCCAAATTCAGAACCTGCACTCAAGAAAGTCTTTCGTCACCCATGTTCACTGTTTGAGAAGGTTTTGGCCCTGAGCGAGAGCGCAAGCGAGTGCAGGGGGAAGTGGGGGATGGGTGGACCACAAATGCAAAAAAAAAAAAAAAAGGCAAAAAAGCAAAGGGGAATTCACACGAAATAGATTCTGATTCTTTTTGTTGCTGTGAAAAAGCACTGTGAATGCGAAGTTCAGCTCAAAGTGCCGTACATGATTTCCTGATTGCAGTGAAGACTAATTCAAGAACTACCAACACTCAGCTCTAGAGTGGTCATCTCAACACATAATAAAAGGCAACAGGTTCTCATACCATTCCACTCACCACAGCACTGAGTAAGAAACAGCTTGGCCACATCATGTGGCCACATATATAATATATGTGTGAAATCAATGGTCAAACGTTTTGGAAACACACATTTTAGCCAGAAGTTTGCGTTTCACCATTAAGCCAAATGACTCTAGGAGAGTTGAGACTCTTGATTCTTGGTTTCCGATGAAATGCAAAATTTACTTTCATTTGGAAAGAGGTCTTTGGAGCACTGAGTAACAGTCCAGTTCTTTTCTCCTTAACCCAGGTAAGACGCTGTCTCTGCTTCAGGGGGGACTTGATATTAGGAGTGCATCTTTTCCTGTAGATGTCTGTGGATGGGGCCTCTTGATGCATTGACACCAGCCTCAGTCCACTCCTTCTGAAGCTCTCCCAAGAACTTGAATCAACTTTTCTTGACAGCTCTCTTAAGACTGTGGTCATCTATACTGCTTGTGCGTCTTTTCCCACCACCTTTTCCCTTCCAGTCAAATTTTGCTTTGATACAGCACTCTGAGAATAGCCAGCAATGACCTTCTGTGGCTTATTCTCTTTGTTCAGGGGGTCGATGATCGTCTTTTGGACAACACTCAGATCAGATTTTGCTTGTTATAGTATTTGAATAGGAATTTATGCAAACTTAAACATTCTAATAATGTAATAATTAGAGATACTGGATTTCTGATTGGAAAGTTTACTGTTTAAATTTTAAATCATTTTATTATCATTTTTCAAATTACCAGATACAATAGTATATCAGTTTAGAGTTTTGGCATTTAGCTGATGTTTTGATCCAGAGTGACTCATCTTACACAGGTAAGTGAATCTAGATTAAGGAGTCTTAACCCAGGACTGCTTGGCATTAAAATTTAAGAGCCCATCCCAGAAGACGCCATGCAAGCCAAGCCATGATACTACATCCCCTGTTTCACAGATGAGCCCATATATTTGGGATAAGTTCTCCAAACTTTAGACTTTCCATCACATTGGTAGAGGTTTATCTTTGTCATCAGTCCATAAAACATTGTCTCAGAATTTCTGAGGCTTGTCTCTAATTCCAGCCTGCACTTCCTATTCCTCTTGTTAATTAGTGGTTTGCATCTTCTGGTGAAGCCTCTGTACTTTTGTTCATGAAAAACAGTAGATTGTGAGACCTTCACTCTTGCTCTCTGGAGGTTGTTGCTGATGTCATAGTGGTTTTAGGGTCATTCTTTACAGCACTTTCAATGTTTCTGTCGTCAACTGCTATTGCTTTCCTTGGTCTAACTGTTTGACATCTGTGTTACTTAGTGATGACTTTCTTCTTCAGGTCAGTCCAAATGGTTGTACTGGTGATGGCCAATATTTTGCAATGATTTTCAATCTTCTCTCAGCTTCACAGTTGCTTGTTTTTCAACCACATCTCATCATTGACAGTTCTCTGCTTTTCGTGATGGCCAGTCCTTTAACTACAAATGCACAGTCTGCACAGGTAAAACCCAAACTGAGCTCAGAACATTTAGTGATATTTACTATTTCAATAGTCAGTGAAACAGGACACACCTGGGCATCAAAACACACCTGTCAGTCACATGTTCCAATACTTTTGTTCACAAGGAAAATGGGTGGGTCCAAACAGAAGCTGCTATATTCTGAACTGTGTATCAGATCTGGAAGAAAAACCTGAAATATTGATCTTATAATGTAAAACCCAAATGTTTCCAATCTACAGCAAACATAAAGGGAGTGGACTCACTGTTCCAATATAATTATATAGCAAAACTATAACTACAGCTTATTTCTTTGCAACTGGCCACCCCATAGTATTCATATGAGCTATAAAAGGCTATGCAGGTTTCAATTCCCTCTTCCTTAGGAAA
Source organism: Acestrorhynchus altus (assembly GCA_034509495.1). NCBI lineage: Eukaryota > Metazoa > Chordata > Actinopteri > Characiformes > Acestrorhynchidae > Acestrorhynchus > Acestrorhynchus altus. The sequence goes on along the minus strand of CM067511.1, from coordinate 7,300,379 downwards.
GCATTTTTTCCTGTTGCCATGGCAACACTACCCCTACAAGGTGTGGGTTAAAGGGTTGGGGAGTTTTTGACTTATGTTGTGCGTGAGCGTGTATTGTATGTATTTGTGTGGTCAAAGTAGTATGGCATGTGTACACATCTAAAAAGACGGTGGAAAAAAGGTGTGGTGAGAGAGATGAGATACTGAATGTGCTCAGTGTCTGCTTGCTTGGTTTCACTATGACACATTTGCACGCTGCTGACCTACTACTTTGGCTCCAAGTGTGCAGACTGTTGAGACAGATTGTGTATTTCTGTTGAGAGAGGCTAGCTGCAACCCACCGCAGTTCAGATGACTGTTTGGCCTTAGTGAAAACAGTGTTCATAAGTTGCAGTTCCATTCTGAAGAGCCTCCTGCACATTGAGGTCTCTCTGCATAAGGCTTCTCAAAGTGCAGCAGCAGTGAAAGCTGATCTTCTTTTGATGAGACAATATGCAGGATGGTATCATTTGCACAGTTACATATCTGACCAGAGGATTTCATTCTGTTACCTTTCTTAATAAAATGCATGCTTCCCTCTACACGTGAAATGTTCCCCCGTGTCACTGGTTGCTGCATGAGGCCAAATCATGACCCTCATGCTTAGCAGCTGGAGGTGTTCTTTTAATGAAATTCTGCTTCAATTCATTCAAAATATTCAGTCCTCAGAACTTGCTTTTTCCAAAATGCATCTGATTTTGCAGTTTTTTGTAGTGAGGATGCAGGAAATGTTTCCTTCTAATGAACTTTACCCAAAGATCAAATTTGCGTAAGCATTGCTGCACAGTAAACAACATAAGTGTCACACATTCTTAAATTTGATCTTATCTTAGAAAGGGATTACCCCTTACAGGTAGATCATCAGGATCTAGATGCAGTTCTGAAATGTCTTTCTGGTTGCAGCGGAACACTTTAAAAACGGCTTCTTCAAAGGCTCTCTAGTAACCCATAGTTGTAATGTACATGGACCCCTGACCCCCCTCAAAGAACTTGGATGCGTACACAGTTCTGGTTAAAGGGTTTTTTTTTTGGAATGTTGGAAAAATTGAACCGACAGAATATCAGTTCATACTCTCATCATGAGTCAAAGAACTCTTCCTCAGTCATATACCAGACCCTTTCTTCTTTGCTTAGAATGTAGATCTGTATACTGGAACAGAAGAATGAATAAAGACCCAGCATGTGGATGAGGATTTCATTCTGTACTGTTTCTGTGTGTAGACACCATAACGCCACAGAAGCTCTGAGAAGAGTAGGCTGATTCAGCTCTTTAGTGAAGCTGGGAAGCTTTACACAATGTGATTAATGGATTGTGAATGTACATATGTATACGACAAGTATTTAGGTTAAGTGAGGTTCAGGGCATCGTGTTGTGAGTGTATTTATAGCTGGGTGTATCTATAGCTATTGGTGCCAAACATCAGAACCATTTTTTTTATATGGTGGTATTAATAGAATGCCTGCGATTTTTCAACATATCTGGCTGATATGTACACAAAGAGTGTTTCAGTGTGAAATGTCTCATTGTAGAGAAATGTTATGGAAGAAAATACATGGTACAGTACATCGTTAAAACACACAGCACACCAATTATTAAATTTACACCAAATATTAAATCTCCCTGAGTCAGTTTCTCCCTGAGTAGATGTTTTAGGGCCACCAGCAAGATTATATATTTGTATATTTGACCATTCTTCTTGGTTTCTAGGCATGGACTCGACTCATGTGGACTCATGGACACAGTCTACATACAGTATATTTAATAGGGTTGAGGTCAGGGTTTTTATGAAGGCCATAACAAAACAAATGTGAGCCTGCTTTATCCATTCCACATCTTCACTCCACCAAATATACTCAAACTCAGTCTTTGTCTCATCTAAGCCTTAAACATCTAGAAAAGTGTTCTGCTCAGTCCATGTAGATTTGAAACCTGCTTGACTGCAGACAGTGGCCCACTAGAAATCAGGTAACTAGCCACTTCCATTCATTGCAAGCCTGTGCTTTGATGGTTCTTTGGTCGTTCCTGACCATTCATACCAATTTCCTCTCGGCTCAAGGTGAGGTTTTGGGTTTAACCTCCCATTAACGTACATACAATTATTTGAACTGATGCTTTTGGAGTCTGCAGTTATTTACAGATGTTTCCAGTGTGTGCAAATCAGGTCTGCCCGGAGCTCCTCCGACTTTCCCTCCATTCTACTGTGTTGGTCAATCCAATGGGTTTGGGGTTCTCAGCCTTTTCCATCTCATGGCCCACCTATTTATAACCTAACGACCCACAAGAAAACAAAACTCAACATTTTATGGAAAAATGTTTTGCCTGTTATTTCTTAAGCATTGACACTAATATCACTGATATATAGGGCCTGAATAATAGCTTACAAATACCACATCTACATGAAAACATCTGTCCCAAATGTCCCTCCAAAGTCGAGCAGGAAAGATGCCTTGCTAACATCAGACGACACATCTAGTTGTAAAAAGACAATTTCTTTAATTCTGTCTAAAAGCCGTCTCTGTATACCAGACTCAACAGTCTGTCTACATATAATATCACATCAATTCTAATGTAGTCTGCACTTGCAGATGATTTCTTTCTTTCTTTCTTTCTTTCTTTCTTTCTTTCCTTTCTTTCTTCTGCATCTCTCGTCCACCAAGTGTCTGCATCAAGCGCTTTCAGCTATGTTGTCTCAAACTGAGAGCATTAAATTTGCCTTGTATTATTCTGGCAATATGGCGCTTTGTTTATCCTAATAATGTTTATAGTTTGAATATTATTGATCTCTCAGTTATTACTTATGCAAGATTTTCATGTAGACTTTAATGATGTACAGTGGCATTACCAGCCCACTATGCAGTACTTTCTCCCCCTGAAGATGGGCCTGCGGACGACAAGAGAGTGCTTCACTGGCTCATAGGTTTAGAAACCCTACAATTAACCTCTCTTTGCAGCAGAGCTACCAGCTGTAGTCTATCATGATTACAAAGAGGACGTTAAGAGGCTACCACACACTTACAGTGAATTTAAAACAAGTGTTTATCTTAGAAGGAAACAATACAGACAGAAAAACCAGTCAAAAGATTTGTAATCATTTTTAAGACATGAAACCTTTTCTTCTGGGTTTGTGAATTGCGAATGATAAGTTATCACGAGTAAACCCTGTGTTTGCATGCGTGCCTGCATGTGTGTGCACTCACTTCCACTGCTGTAGTATCAGTGCGAGTGTCAAAAAGGATATGATCGCTGGCTAAAGCTCAAAGCTCATTGGCTGATAGAGAAAGGCCACTCTGGCCAAACCGATAGACTTTATCAGGGTCACCAGGCACTTCCACTCCCCTCCCCCTTCATCTGTCTGTTTCTTCCTGACCTCTAAGATATACAGACCATCAGACAGGTGAAGGTCTAACCTGTTATATGTGACTGTGCTTATTGAATGTGTGTATGTGTGAGTGTGTGTGTGTGTGTGTGTGTGTGCGTGTGTGAGTGCGCATGCTGTCATGGTTATAGGCCATTGTGCACAAGCTGCATCTTATAAACGTGTCAAACGTGGGACAGTGTGGCCTTTCAGCTTCTGCTGCCTCTTTTAAAAATGATCTCGATCTCTCACTGGTCTTGGCACAGATGCTTCCAAATAAGGGCAAAACAGGCATTGGCCAATAGAAGCCCGTCATGAAAGCATGTGTCCTCTGCTAACTGGATGACAAACGAGAAGTGTCTGTTTTTGCAGGAGGAGACTGCTCACAAGAAAGTGACGGACTGTTAGAGCAGACAGAGCAGTACCTTCACACACTCCGTTTCCAAAACTGTGGCCATTGTTTAAAGGACATTTTCCTGCAGTTCACATTCCATCAACTGTATCATAATATCATTTATGATGAAAAAGGTTATGGATTTTAACACACACACACACACACACACACACACACACACACACACACACACACACACACAAACATTTTATATATTTTTTTAAATCATATTGCCAAATTACTGACAGAGCAACAAGACTTTTTTTCTGTTCCTTCAAGACAGTAATGAACATACTGAACTGATGATTCTGGAATCTGTAGACTCCATGGGATGTTTCCAGTGTGCCCTGCGCTCCATCTGCCCCGAGCTCCTCTGACTCCAGTTCTAATGTGTTGGTCAATCCAGTGAGCTCTGTCCGATAAACCAGTGACCAGCTGTAGCTGTATCATGATCACTGATAGGCAATGAAGAAGCAGATGAGTGTAAGTAAATATCCGAGCACGTTTTTATCCACCCGTTCATCCTAATGTAGTTTAGCCTCCCACACTTACAGTGAAGTTATAAGGTATGTGTATCTTACACCAACACAATACAGTATTGTGTATTATAAAATCACACATTTCACAAAGTTGAGGTTTTTTTTCTGCTCCTGTAAAGTCACTGTTTATAACATTCAAGATTTGTATGTGACAAATTAGGGGTTTGGAATCAAATAATGCCATATTACTATTTCTGTTTGATTATTAATATATTTGTTTTATACAATAACTTATACAATGTTGATTTGAATATTACACTTAAAAATGTATGAACGTTTAAATATTACATTCTACTTTTAAAATATTCTGATAATGATATTTATTTATTTGGTAGTAACTTCAGGCTCCTGCAGGTGGTGTTGCACAAGGATGAGGGGCTGTAAATACCTGTGGGGTGTGCGATGGGACTCACAGATTGAGAAGAGGTGGTACAGCACAGCAAATGTCTGGTTAGATGTGTGTAAAACGGGTCACAAAGCAGATTTGCTAAAAGTGGCTGTGCTAAAGGCCATGGTGTGTATGGAAGCATGCGTTTATATGGGTCTACTGGCAGTGGAAGAAATCCCAGTCTGCAAGAGATTCTCCTCAGAATTGTGGTCGAACCGAGCAAAGGGCTCTGGCATGCCACTCTGCTCCATATGTTGACAGTCTGCATTTGCCTGGAAGAATTTCATGTAGACTGCCATTGCTGGTAGACCTGTATGAGCGTAAGTTTACATTCACCAGCAAAAACAGTTTGGTTCCAGTTTTGCTCAAGTTTGTGAGTCAACACTTTCCAACAGCACTATGGCATTATGGGCACATTCTGATATGATGGTTATTTGAGATGTTCTGTAGGACAGTGTCTCACTCTGAATCCACACTGCTCACAACTGTTGAAATGGCTGCTTTGCCATTCACACTGCCACACAGATAACACACCTGTGTCACACAGGTCACAAAGATTCGATTTGGGCCACTTCTACCTGCTATGTGAACAGATCCTATTTCTACAGAGTGAGAGAGAGGGAACTGAGCCCTAGTGTGTGTTGTTACTTACTGTGCTTCACTAATACTTGAATATTGAATATTTCTAAACCTGGAGCTTCCACAGTACAGGACTTGAATATTGGTCTGAATAAATGTAAACGTGCATATAGACCCACTATGCATTTTAGCTGTCCACGCAGGGAAACACACACACTACTGAATTCACACACTATGGGGCAGTGAGCACACTGCCCAGAGTGGTGGACAGTCCTATCCATGGCACCTGGGGAACAGTGGGGGACTCAGTGATGTCCTGTCAGTTCAGGGAATTGAACCAGCAACCTTCCAATCCTGGATTGGTTCCCTAAACACCAGGCCATGGGGGGTTAGCCATGTTTGTCACATACCACAGATCATTTTAAATAATTTAATTTAGAGAGTCGTATAAGATGAAATGTGACAAAAATATCTGTCATTTAGAATCCAGACATCAATTGAACACTGGGCTTTCTGACGGTTTTACTGTACTTCCTAGGCTGGCCTGGTGGTAGAGATTCTTCTGTTCATTCATTAAAAATAAAGGTACAACAGAAATTACGTTTATGAAGATGGTTTAAAACATAAACCTGTTCTCATAAAGAACTATCTACCCATCTTGGCCAGAGTTATGGTGGGTCCAGAGCCTATTGGGAATCTTCTTTGGCAAATGCCGGTGTACCCCCTGGACAAAATGCAAGTCCCTCACAGTGTACCAAAGAGCCTCAGCTAGGCAAAATTTACCATAGCCAGTTTACTGACCATGTCTGTTTTTTGGGGAGTTGGGAGGAAATAGGAGTACCTGGAGGAAACCTGGGCCAACATGCGGAGAACACACCAAACTGCTCACGGAGACCAGAGCGAGACCTGGAACTGTGCCACCCTCCGTAAAGACCACTTTGTAAGAGATACTGGAAGAAGGTTCAAATGTAACAGCTCTTTACCAGTTTAAAGGATATCACATGAACAGCTTTTACAAGAATGGCTGTTTCTGGAACACAGAATGATTTGTCTATGGCATCACTCAAAGAATCGCTCATAGAACCGTTTTTTTTTCAAGACTGTTTGTGTGTCTATTTATAAGCTGTATTCTCTTCCACCACTCAAACTTAAGAACAGTACCTGATGACTAAAACAAACTGAAATGCTGAAATAGTAAGATCCATGAGTGAGATAACTAGTTAAAATGATTCTGAATCATTCTTCAAGGAAACAGAAGTGGGTACATTCTCAGCAGTGGTGACTCAGGACAATACAGGTGTGTCATAGACATGAATATGAAAGTCTTTTTATCATTCAGAAGGGTTCCTCTTTTTTTTGTTGCAGTGATTCAACTGGACAGCCTTCCCTCCTCACATGGCTGGAATGTGGGCTAGGTGAGTTTCAGGTGGGCATGAGCTTTGAGCAGATATGTTGTAACTGTGACCCAGTTGGGTTGCCCAAAATTACATAACAACCCACTTTAATCTCACATGGGTCCCATCTAGGGCAAATGTGTGGTGTTTAACCCAGATGTAACCCATGTTTAACCCTCCTGGTCCCATCAGGGACTATGGTGGGCATCCATGTGACTTTCTGGTTCCCACTTGGGCTACCCATACAGGTCAAATGTGTGTATGCTATCTGGGGCCTCACTGCATTTATCCATCACAATAAGGGAGATTGGCCTTTATTACAAACATTAAACTTTAGAACAAGGCAACTACAGCTATCTATAGAGCATCTGGAATGTATTCACAGTCCTCCATTTTTTTACACATTTTGTTATTTTACAGCCTTATTTCAAAATTAATTAAATTGGATTAAATAAAAATTTCCCTCAAAATACACCCCCCACACACACACACACACAAGTGAGATAAGTTTGTTTCAAGTCTTATCAAATTTATTAAAAAAAAACTTAAAATCCCAAAAATATAACGTACGAAAGTATTCACAGCCTTTGCACAATACTTTGAAGCACCTTTGGCAGCAATTACAGCCTCAAGTCTTTTTGAGTATGATGCTACAATCTTGGCACACCTATTTATGAGAAGATTCCCCCATTCTTCTTTGCAGAACCTTTCCAGCTCCATTAATTGGATGAGGAGCGTCAGTGCACAGCCACTTTTAGATTTCTCTAGAGATGTTGAATCGGGTTCAAGTCTGGGCTCTGGCTGGGCCACTCAAGGACATTCACAGAGTCGTCCTAAAGCCACTCCTTTATCTTGGCTGTGTGCTTAGGGACGTTGTCCTGTTGGAAGTTAAACATTTGTCCCAATCTGAGGTCCAGGGCGCTCTGGAGCAGGTTATCATCAATGATGTGTCTGTATATTGCTGCAGTGATCTTTCCCTCGACCCTGACTAGTCTCCCAGTTCCTGCAGCAGAAAACAACCCTGCAGCATGATGCTGCCACCACCATGCTTCACTGTAGGAATGGTTTTGACTAAGTGATGAGCACTGTCTGGTTTCCGCCATGACATGATGCTTGGCATTCAGTCCAGAAAGTTCAATATTTTTGTTTTTCATTGTGTGAGAGTCTTTAGGTGCTTTTTGGGAAACTCCAGAATGGCTGTCATGCCTTTTACTGAGGAGTGGCTTTTGTCTGGCCACTCTACCATACAGGCCTGATTGGTGGAGTGCTGCAGAAATAGTTATCCTTCTGGAAGGTTCTTCTCTTTCCACAGAGCAATGTTGGAGCTCTGTCAGAGTGACCATTAGGTTCTTGATCACCTCCTTGGCTAAGGTCCTTTTACCACAATCACTCTATTAGCGGCCAGCTCTAGGAAGAGTCCTGGTGGTTCCAAACATCTTCCATTTATGGATGATGGAGGCCACTGTGCAAATAAAATACACTGAGGCCCTTCAGAGGAGGAGTTCTTGATCCAGCTATCAATTTAATTATATCAACTGGTATACTGCGCAGATAATTACTAGACCATTGAACAAATGGCATGTAGTCCAGAACATAGGAACTTCTTCCTGTATTCATGTTCTTCATCCCACCCCAGACGAGTGAACCTTCTCATCTAGTTTGAGACATGTCTGGATTTTACAGCGTGAAAAACCAAACCAAGAGGAAAACACTACCAAGTTCACACACTCGTCTAACCAATTCAGACCAGAGCTACCAGTACCTGAGAAAAGGGCCACAACTCGGGCACTGGTACCATTGGGCTCCTCTGGTACCACCTCTACAATTTAGCTGAGTTCCCACAACTGTATCAGACATGTCTGATATATAACCAAACTCTTCAGGATCCTGTAATTCCAGGAGTGGAGTTCCCCACCACTAGGTCACGAGTACCAGAACCACTACTGAAACCAGGCCCTTAGCCTGCTAAGATCTAGTCAGCCTGACAGAACTTGACTAACACACTTCAGCAGAGCCTGAACGAATGAGAGAAAACTGAAAATCTGCTGAAACCTGACTAATATCTGACAGCAGAATCAGTGGTTGACACATTAGGAAAGTTCACCTCATGCTAAGCTAAGTGTGTGTTCGGAGAAATGGCTGAATTGGAAACAGGAAGTTGACACGGGATCTGAGCTACAGTAGAGAGCACAGGCCTTGCTCATTTGGTTATCATCCATGCCTAAAAACCTACCGTTTATATTGACAAAAAATGGTACAAAGGGCTGCTGAAACGCTTGAGTTGATCTCAGATCAGGTGGAGCACAGCAGCAGAGGACTGGAGTTTACTTAGGATGAGCTGAGTGTGAAAATAGTAGACCTTGAGGAGTAACAATAGGGGAAACATTGGGCTGTAGAACCTGTTTGGGCAGTAGAATCTTTTTGAAACAGAACCATGACTGGTGACCAATCGCTGTTTGCTCGATTAAAAGACTGGACATCTTGGAACATGTGGAGAAACTGGCACTCACTGGTCATACACTGAAACAACAACACAGTTTATAAAGTTACTGTTACTAAATGTCATTCTTTATTATTTTTGATTTATTTTACTGTGGGAGGCAAAGTGGGCAGATGCGTGTAGCGTATGTGTCCCGCATCTCCAGGGGCTTGGGGTTGTGGCTTCAAGTCCTGCTCGGTTCACTGTCTGTGAGGAGTTTGATGTGTTCTCCCCATATCTGCACAGGTTTCCTCCAGGTACACTGGTTTCCTCCTGCCCTACCTGTGGGCTGGAGACTTCCAGTGGCGACCATAGTGATGATATATAGGCCATCTAAATAATTTCCATAATAGTTACACCATGAATACATTCATCAGTGGCGAGCAGAGAATTGCGAAATACACCAACAATGGGTTTTCACACCTTATGCCGGTTAATTGAGATTCTGACTCGCTCTAGGCAGGTGTAAATATGGTAATCACACTCGGATGCGAACCAAAACATCTGCACTGAGACTCTGGAAAGGTCTCGACCCACTATTAGGACTACTCTGTAAGTTCTATATAGATAATTACTACAGCTGTGAGCAAATGTCATCTCTGCCTTTTCTACAAGTTATATTGCACTGAAATCTGCACTAGTCCAGAACACAGAACCTTCTACCTGTTTTTAAGAGCCTTTTTAACCCCAGAGCCGCACTTTGTGGGCAGTCACGGTTTTCTAGGCTTCATATCTCAGAGTCAGACTTTCCATATCTAACCATTATGTGATGAATTATCAGTGAGTAATCTAGCTCAGAAAACTGCTCAAATTCACTCATTTCCAACTGAATGAAATCTCAGTTTAAAGGCTTCTGTACATACTCAACCTGCATGCAGAATAAAACATTTAAGAATAAAAGTCCTGGGAAGGGATCGTCCTGACACATATATAAATAAAGGACATTTTGGGTTCTTTTGTTTGTTTGTTTGTTTTTATTTTTTATTTGAACCGATTATTATAAATATCCTTATCAATCTAGTCATTACTAGTAATTAATAAAAAATTCATTTTCAGCTCAAAAACACTCTGGAAGATCAATTCCCAACTGAATTTTAGTCCTTATAAGACAAAACAAGCAAACAAATTAACAAAAAAAATGTGCAAGTAAATATTTTGATCAAAATGGTCAAATTCATAAAAACATTTCTGTTCTCAAATGAAGACAAATAAGAGTAGCCTAGGATCTCCTGAAAAAAAAAAATCTGCCATGTGTGGCTGTATTCTATAAATAATAAAAATTTGAAACTATGAAAACCTTCCATAAAATCGGTGAGGGAAGGGTTATTCAGTCAAGATTTTTTACAGCTGCAGTTCAAAGTGATGTGTAAATACGTACCACAATCAATTCTGCACAACACAGATCCAAAAGGTCAAGGCATATGGCAGGAAATCTGGATCTGTCAATAAAGAAGTTCAGTTCATTAAGTATGTCCAGGGTATGCCCACCACTGTATGTATAATTCAAACTGTGTTGAGAAGGTTCTTGTCTTTTTAGGCAGTGTTTCAGCTGCTGTTGCAAACTGAGAACCGGGACTGAGATCTGGAGGTCTTGTTTGAACACCAAAACACGTTGGAACTGTTCCGATTCTTTATCTGGAGCAGCAGGTGAACCTACGTGTAACTGAAATGCACCCACTTAGTGGAGAATTTAACGTGGAAAGGATCTCTAGAGACTGGTGTAATGCTTACCTGATGGGATTGGTGATGATATTACGGCAATGACATATTTAACCTTGGGCATTTTAAGGGCATACTACTGTCCTCCCTAGTTGATCTTGAGGGACAGCGTGGGACTATGTCTGGATATATTTTCCTTTATGATATATTTTCTGTCCACTATGGAATACTGATTCCCTGTAAGGATGGGCCTGAGTTGAGCCCAACTCTCGATAAAATGCCTGGTATGTTTTTAAACCCCAGTCGTAAATGAGTTTAATTTAAGGGTGTGTTTAATTCATGCTCTGTGTCTTTCCATCTCAAACTTGCCTTTTTGGACAATAATTATTTTACAATAAAGTTTACTTTGAATAAAGTTATTTCCTGAGTCGCTCGACTCAGTCAGCTCCAGTAATGTTTGCCGTGTAGTTACAGTACTGAAGTGTGTGTGAGCTGCTGCGTGGGTGTGTGGCTGTATGCTTTTGCACACCATGGTGCAAAAATGGAGATGCTTTTGAAGTGCATGCCTGTCTTTGTGCATACCAAGATACTCTTATATATTTGTGGTCAAAGCCAACAGAGCACACAGAGGAACTCTTTCCCGCCAAAATACAATGCTGGCCTACTCAACCATGCAAGCATTCATGCCATGGTTCTTCTTTTTTAACCCTCATTGAGTAGCAGCTGCTAGAAAGATCCAGAACTGTGCAAAAGCCTTTGGCAGCTTGGAACTATTTCTATCAGAACTACGTCTGTGTACCTCAGCAGTGAGACTACAGAACCCACAGAACATTAGAATAAACACAGATCATACAGGGCTCAGCATTCAGAATGTGCTGTTGGTCAGTAAAGATGTAAAGGTCAGTAAAGGTTTAGAAGAGCACAGTTTTGGGAGCTGACCTGTGATCCAGACACAGTATGCAGTTTCCCTCATTTACTTTAATGAAGGCCTGACTAGATGTTATGGATGATAGCTGATAGATGATAGATGATAACTGGAAATACTGGACATGGACTTACTTTTTGCAACTTAATATTAAAGCAAATACAGTGTTTAATAGTCATTAATGTACCTCATTAGGATTCAAATGACGGTTCAAAAGAAGGTTGTGTGTAGTGTGAAGGCAGTGACAAGATGTCAACATTTTAAACCCAGACATGTGAATCATGTAATGGTATTTTCACACTTGTCCAGGATACATACGTCCACACCCATGGTCACTTCTAGGCCTGTTCAGAGGGTGGAGCTTATCATCACTGGCTTGCTTTCACCCAGAAGAATTCCATTTGAACTCCAGTTTGACTGCCATTTTCAAATGTCATGGCATTTCACCAGGCAGGAACAAACAAACTGCAAACAAAAAGACGTTCTCATCAGAGATGGTTTAAGCAGCCATGTGACAAAATGAATCAATCGTATAACCACACATGTGAGCCCTGAGTGGACAGCTTCCACACCCACTGCGGACTGAACCAGAGTCTACTGGACCAGAGTCTATCATATTTGGGTCTAACTGACTGTTGAGGGTGCAAAGTCAAGGACATTGAAAAAGTTTATCCTACTTTTGTTGGCGTAACTGTCTACTGTCCATGGAAGAGTTTCTACTAGATTTTGGAGCATTGCAATGAAGATTGGATTGCATTCAGCAACAAGAGCTTTAGTGAGGTCAGGAGGTTGGATGATCACCACCCACTTCATCCCTAGCTTCCCAACTCTTCCCAGAACTACTGGAAGGAGCATCATCATACCAGAGAACACAGTTCCACTGCTCCACAACTCAACGCTGTTGGGCTTTAAACCCTGTAGCCCTTGCCTGGCATTAGGTATGATGCCAATAGGTTCATTTTTGTTCATCTACTGCAGAGAGTCCTGTTCTTTTGCCAGTGCTTCTCCAGAGGTACAGGAAGCTGTCTGTCCATTTGTACATCTGTGTCTGCAATGGTTCCACACACTTTTGGATGTATAGTGCTGTACTGAAATTGAGGGCTCGTCTACTGTATGTCATGAACCGTCTCTCCTCTGCCCTCATAGTTCGTAACCACTTTCTGACTGAACCCTGATTTCTCTGTTTCGATCTGAGTAACTTTCTCTTCTTCATTTCTCATTGTTGGCTGAACATACCCCTTTGTTGCTGATCTGAGACGACTTTCTTAGTATCTTGACGGTGTGATAAAAAACTGAAGAAAGTATGTGGCAGTATTTTACAAAGGTTTTAAATTACTGTCACTGAGACTCATGTACATTAGAGGAATCTGCTGCCTCCATCACCTGTCATAGCAGTTCCTTAATGCTTCTAGATTGGCACGCCTGTAGTAATATGACATGTGCAGCTACTGTTTCTGGATCCGTTGTTTTTCTAGCGCTCAACCCTTCAGTTTACAGACTCATGCCAAGTTTCCAGGTATCTATGTGTAGAGATGACTTTTAGGGCTGCCAGATGAATTGCAATGAATTGCATTATTTTGTCTAGGCTTGGAGGTTTTTGTCTTGCTGTGAGGGTTTGATTGCATTCAATGTCAAGAGTGTTCGAGAGGACACGATATTGGATGATCACTGTTGATCAAAACAGAGAATTAACACCTAACAAACATAATTTCCTCTGCTGGACATTCCCCTGCAGATCAATAGATTCCACTGATTGTCTCATTTCTGCATAATTAAATAGTTCATTTTAAATGTAAAAGTCTAAAAGAGAGAGAGCAGGCTACACTCTGAAGTCTTTTTCATGTGCTGGATCCACCAGAACAATGAATTAGAAAAAAAGGACAGCAGTCATATCATCTTCGATGTGTTTATTGTACTCACCGAAACGTTGATTGTGTTATATCTGTACAATAAACACATTGAAGATTATATGAGTGCTGTCCAGTATTCTTTTTTTTATTTTAAATGTAACTTTTTAAATTGAATTATGTAAAATGTGCTGTTTTAGAAGAATGAGAATTGTCCAGAACCCATGGTTCCCATCACCACCACTGTAAAGGAATCAGGTCAGTTCCTCTGCAATACTCTGTTTCACACAAACCACAGTCAATGACTTTGTTTACATCTCAGCCACAGAATTTTTATGCGTTTTTAAAATCTTCCCCATTTTTTGTCAAATCAAAAAAAAAAATTCCCAAATACCCACCACTGGTCACATAATTTTTTTTACATTGTGTCCAAAATCCATTACAAATGGACCAATGACCTCTACTGAAAGTTTTTTCAAGTGGGACCAAGTCAGTTATCATTATTTTCTGTGAAATAAACAATAATGATAAACATTTATACTGATCAGCCATAAAATTAAAACCTGTATCTAGTACCAAGTAATCTATAGAACTGCAGTTAAATATCTTAGTACATACACCAATCAACCAACCATAACACTATGACCACGTCCTTGTTTCTGCATTGACTGTCTATTGTATCAGCTCCTCTGACCATCCTTTGCACTTTGTGGATCTATAATCACAGACTGTAGTCCACCTGTTTCTCTGCATATTTCGTTTGACACCTTTAACCTTGTTTTTCAGTGGTCAGGACTCCCAGAACCACCTCAGAGCCGGTGTGATATGAGTGGTAGGTCATTCTAAACACTGCAGTGACACTGATATGGTGTTGGTGTGTTAGTGTGTGTTGTGCTGGTTCAGACACAGAAGTGTTGCTGTAGGTTGTTACAATGTAAACTGGTCTGGTTTAGCCTGGTTTCACACTGCACTTTACAGATCTTTACATCCTGTCGTCGTCGCCCACGTGGTCTTGTATTGTCAATGTGGCCTTAACAGGTGCAAAATTCTTCATCCCTCTATTGCATGAATGCATGTTGCACCGCAATGAGCGTGGATTACTGTCAGATTTCATTCGTTTCTGTTTGTAAATAAGGGATCATCTAGAGTTACAGTAGATACAGGAATTGTGAGTGTGGTCTGTTGCACCCATACTGCTGGGTGACACATGTGAATGTGAAGGGGAGTCAGATTTCAGCACAATGCTGGTTCTTTATCCATCTTCTAAATGCACTTTCTGTAATTGGTCCAAACCATCCAAAAATGTTTTCAAACCATGCACATTTAACCTAGACCGAGACTACCTCTTTAGGTCGAACCAAATTCTGATCCTCTGGTCCGGACCATGGTCCACAGCACCTTTCACATCTCCTCTTTAGGTTCGGATGGGTCAGAGAAAAAAATTGATGTATGATCAAGTTAATATGAACATTATAAGTTGTATGTTGTGAGCAGAAGAGTTCAGTTGGCTTCATTTTCATGTTCTGCATGATATGTGAAGCAGAACATTATTAAGCTAGTTAGCTGACGGGAATCTGAGGAATTTCATGTAAAATTTGTTTATTGGGTTGAAAGGATGTAAAGTCTGTCCAACAGGTGACCATTTATAAAGGCTCAAGCAACTGTAATGAACAACCATCATAATTACATTACACTCATGGAGCAAGTTTGAAAAAATGTTCACGTAAGACTTACAAGGCCTTTCAATCTAGAATCTCAGGTGGTTTCCAGTCCAACTCTGATCTTGTCCACAGGACTGATCTTCAGAGTTACAGCCTCATAATGAGGAGAGAAGGAAACAGACTGTTTTGAAAATCAACCACTAAAGGTTTGGAGGACATTCGGTCTTTCTGCAAATAGCAACTTCTCCCTTATCTCATCTTTGCAGCTTGTATGAGACGGGTCTAATCAAGGGCCTTTCCTAGGTGGTCATCTAAAGGTGGAATCATCCTTTGTGCTTTGGGATTATGTTATAGGAAAAACGGATTACTCATTTAAGTATGTATGTGAATCATTCTGAAAGTGTTTTGCTGAAGGGGACTGTGGTGGTTTCCCTCTTGACACGTGACCAACGTAGGCCATGTGTGAAGAGAGGAGTACAAAGCAGGGGCAAAATGCCACCCCCTCTAAAACGAACACTGCAGGCTTTTAACACAAGCTCTGATGAGTGTAGCATTGCCTCATCTGCATAGCAGAAGGAAGATGTGTACTTACGTTTCTGCATTGTTTCTAAAGTAAGCACACATGAAGAGATAAAGCAGGTTATTGACAGTGTTGACTGCTTTGTGTGACTTTTGCGGGCTAATGATGACCACACTTCCTTTACTACCACTCGATTTAGGCTAGAGCAACACCATCTCTACGCCAGTCCTTAACAGGAAAAGTGAATGATTTCTCTGCACTCTTTTTTATCTTATTTGAATAAATAAACTATTAAGACATAACATTTGTCATTAAGAGTGGTTTAAAGGTTAATGTGCCACTCTAGAGAAACGTAGTCAGAATTGTTCACACTTCATTCATGACAAAGAGGTGCCCACAGATGACTGCCTTCTCTCTTTACCACTGTTTCATCATCATTACATATAAAATGTGCGTAGGTTGACTGGTGTTTTTTCCAATACATAAAATGTTCTGAAGATCAGCGCCACTTTTTGGAAACCGACCAGTATGTTTTAGTGCCTGTTTACATCTCAAAATAAAAAACAACAGTGGAATTCCTCTCCAGGTTTTATAGAAACCAGTGTGCAAAAATCCTCCAAAAACACTTTACAGCACTTTGTGGGTATAAATGTTCTCTTCAGAAACTGAGGTGAAGATCTGCTACCGTCCCCTAAATGTTCACTTGGCGATGTGATTCACATCACATTTATAGTGTGAATACAGTAGGTAGAAGGTTGTTTGTACCAACAGCTGTACACTGTACAACTCCTCCTCACTGTGTCAGGTCATTATTAAACACTGAGCCATTAACAGAACAGGCTCATGGAATATGGCTGGACATTATTACTCCTCCTAGCTAATCATTGCACTGGCACTAAATGACTCACTAAATGGTTGGTCATCACTGTTCTATTTATATCTCTTTGCACAGACACTATTGAGATCTTCAATTCATAGCTTTTGCACAGACACTACCTTTACCTACAAATATTAAGGCCTTCACTTATTACACACTTAACACTCATAGCCGTACATTATTTGTTTTGTAGCTCAGAGGTTTTAGTTGTTTGTATTTAATATGTCTCTGATTTTTTATGTTTGTTAATCAGGCTCGAGTTCCATGTCCTTTCTGATCTTTTTTGTTCATCATGCTGCAGTAATATGTGACTTTCCCTCTGGGATTAGTAAAGTTATCAAGCTATCTATATCATACATGAACCACCACTGGTTCCATAATGAACTGGTGTAAAGGTTCTATTGTAAAGATACTTAAAGAACTATTTGAAGCAATTTGTTCTAAAGAGTCTAGTCTAGACTAGTTATTCGACACAGGGCTTTTTAACTGAGCTTGATACCAATTCTGAAGACCTGTGGCTCCCTCTGCTGGTACACATTCACCATGTTTACATAAGGTTGCAGTACAGTGTCAGTCACAAATCTTGGGGTAAAAAGTGTTTTTATTGACAAATCTTTATTAGTCAACCACCCAAGAAGTTGCTCCATTGTGTTGCTTTTTCAGACAAACCAACAAAAATGTGAAGGGAAAAAAAGACTGTTCGGAAAGACATGATAAAATCACTTTACAACATTCTAGAAAAAGAAAAAAGCAGAAGAAATGTACAGCACTGTCTACAGTTGTAGATCAGAGGTTACGTCCAGCACATATTGCCACCTGAGCCAAGTTACTAAAAGTCTGGCGGTGCACTGATGTTTCTCAGTAATGCAGAGCTGGGACTTCTAAATAATGGACTGCTTGGTTCAGATAGGTGGCAATATCGCTTAGCTGGGATGTTGATGTCCAATATGTGCTGCATCTCATGTTTATGTCTTGACAGCTGTGTCTCTGGACCTGTAGATGACCCCTCTGCTCTTCAGTTCTCGCACCACTCCTAAGAGACAGATTATAAAGAATGGGTAATGATTTAAAATCAGATACAAGCTTTTAAAATGAGAAATGTGTAATGTACTCTTTGAAAGTACATTAAGGTTTTTATACAAAGCCACTCCTCAGTAAAAAGGTACAGGACAGCCCATCTGGAGTTTACCAAAAGGCAGCTAAAGTTCTCTCAAACCGTGAGAAAATTATCTGGTCGGAGGAAACAAAGATTGAAAGATGGTTTATCAATCACACTCAGCTCCACTGTAAAAAACCTAGGGGCTGTGTTTCAGACAGACCTTTCATTTGATACCCACATTAGTAATGTAGTAAAAACTGGCTTCTGCATAAAGCACTTTCACACAAAGATGCTGAGATACTGGTGCATGCTTTCATAACCTTAAGGCTGGACTATTGCAGTGCCCCCTTCTGGCGGGTACTTCAGGAGAATCATTGCAGAAGCTGGAATTAGTCCAAAACACAGCTGCTAGTGTTCTAACCAGGGCTAGGAAATTCAATCACATTACTCCTGTTCTCTCATCCTTCCACTGTTGACTATAAGTCACTTAATGGCTTAACCCCACAATATCTAAAAAACTTCTTAAACCATACAACCCATCGAGTACACATTGCTCACAAGATGCGGGTTTACTGACAGTACGTCGAATTAAAAACCACACTGCAGGGGGTCAAGCATTCTCTTATAAAGTGTCCCGACTCCTGCTACTGTTCGGGACTCAGACACTCTCAGTCTTTAAATCTCGATTGAAAACATTTCTCTTAATGCAGTCTTTTGTTTAACAGCTCTGTTACACACTGTCTTTCTGCACTAGACCAGATTATTTATGATTACTTATTTCTCTCCCTCTCTCGCCCAAGTCCTACTAGCTAAGGATATTCTAAGTGAACAGCAAAGCACTTTTGTAAGTCACTCTGGATAAGGGTGTCTGCTAAATGCCGCAAATGTAAATGTAAATGTCCTGAGCTACCCTTGCTGTCTGGCTGATATTGGTTTATGCCCACTCATGCGAAATTATCTTGACGGATCTACTTAGATTCCCACTCATCCCACATTTGAGTCTCCACTGCCACTGTTTAACATGCATGGACGTCCATATTAACACTGAGCTTGTACCTTACGCTCACTCGCATTCTTACATAACTCATTTTCGCCTGTACACAGCATGCTCCCATGACAGTTTTTCATGTTTTTTTCTGCAGCAACAACTGGGAATTCAGTCACGATTGAGGGAAAGATGACTGCAGCAATGTACAGAGAGATCCTTGATGATAACCTACTCCAGAGCGCTCTGGATCTCAGACTGGGCAAAGGCTTATCTTCCAATGGGACAATCCCCCTAAGCACACAGCCAGTATAACAAAGGAATGGTTTTGGGACAACTCTGTGAATGTCCTTGAGTGGCCCAGTCAGAGCCCAGACTTGAACCTGATTGAACATCTCTGTACATATCTAAAGATATATATGGAGAGGATCTGCAAAGAAGAATGGGAGAAACTCCGAAAACAGGTGTGCCAAGCTTGTATCCTACTCCAAAAGACTTGAGGCAACAAAGTACTGATCGAATACTTACGTACATGTTATATATTTAATAAATTTGCAAAGATTTGAAATAAACTCCTCACTTTGACATTGTGGTGTATTGAGTATAAAATTTTGAGGGGAAATATGAGCTTGACATACAAAAACGTACTTTGCCTGTAGTTTTAATGGATCAAGAACATCCAATTAATTTGGTTGTGTTTGTGAGAGCATGCTGCATCAGTACTGGCAGGAACACTGGCTCATTAACCTTTCAATACATTCATTCATTTATAAATATAAACAATCTGATACAGTCAAAGCATGATACATTAAAACACTCAAGATAAACAGCCCTTTCATGTAAAAAGAAAGGTTCAGTGATCAATTATTAGATGTAAATCTTACCCTAAATGTAGTTGCTCATAAAGGACATGTTGGTAGTCTGATGTTAGGACTGGTACTATGAGGCTAAAATGGCCAAATAATGAAAGCATATCTATTTATAGCATATATAATACACTTTATGCTGTACAGCTTTTGATAAAATGAATTTAACCTCGGTAGAGTATGTACCTGAACACTTGTGAACACTTGTGGTAGTCAGTCCGAAGTTTAGTTATTTGGCATAATTCCACACAACAGCAGGTGGACTTGTTTGAATTCACAACACAAACACACGAAAGGCTATGAAAGGCTACAACAAAAGAGGCTAAGTGAGCCACTTGAACTGGAATACACTGTCTTAAATTTGGCACCGCTGGTCATTCTTCACTTGCAAAGGATGCCCTGCCACCACCCCCAAAAAGGCTGAGAAGTATGCAGTTGAACACATGAAAACGTGCTGAGGAGAGTAAAACTGAGGCATTCAATCGCCCCAAAATATTATACCACCTGTTAGCATAGTAGGCTGTTTTGAAGAAGTATGTTGAATCTATGCACCTTAATTCATTCTGGTCCATTATTGGAACAATGGTAAGGACATTATTAAAACTCCAATATTTATCAACACAATCATATCCATAATGAGTGTTATGAAAAATTCCAATACCAACAGTAGCTCCAAAACAAAACTGGAAGCAAACATCTGATGCCAGTCTTGGCTCTCTGAATACATTTGGGGTCAGTGCACAATTGTGCAAATTTGCCAAACCATCCCTAGTTCCCAATCCAAACTCACCTGGTGGTAATCGTCCAGTAACTGTTACAGCGTACACACCTGCCTTGAAATTTCCTGAAATGGAAATGAGTGGAGTTCATTCAGACATCAAACAATCATACAGTTATGCTGATCTTACGCCATAAAGAAAGTTATAGTTATTCTTACCTATTCTTTGCCATTTGGCCACCCAGCTGTCTTCAGGACTCATCATTGCAATAACACTAGGAAAGTCACATACACCATAAGTAGCATCACTACAGTGAAATGAATATGAATAAGAATGAACACTATTACTTACCCATCGAACGATGAGCTTGTGCATTCATAAACCATCTCCCGGTTCCCTTTCATTTGTAGATAAGACTCACAGTTATCACAGCCATCATATTCAAACTGGTCAATAGTCTGAGGGCAAAGAGAAAGAATGTTTAATGTTTATATACACTTTATCCTTATTCAGGTAAGAATCTGTTCAACAGAATGGAAACTGCACACTCAAGATTTTAGTTTAATTAAATGGTTAAAATGTAAACAGTCATTCATAGGAGTTTGACAAACAAAGCTACTTGAATTGGTTAAAAATAAGTTTCTTCATGTCTGAGGCTGTTTAATAAGGAGATTTTGGTGTCAAATCTTATTATTAAAAAAATGTTTTAAAATATTGAAGGCAGGTCCTCAGAAGCCTATTTTCCAGATGTGCTTCACATTAAACAACTGTTCCTTTCTTAAAACACAGTCATTCACACTCCAAAGCTGTCCATTTCAATTTCATTTTTTATGAAATCATTACCATTTACTTTTATATCAGTTTAGAAAACAGAATGAATGGATTCTTTCATCACAGCAACTGATGAAGCAAAACACATACCAGCCAATCAGAGCTCGGTTACATATGATACAACCTCCTTAATACTAAAAGATAAAATTAGAAATAGACATAGAAAACGAATTACAGCAGAAATGCAGATGAAGACCAGAGAAAACAAAGATAAATTGAATATAAATGGATGATGCACGATAATTCATTTATCAACAGTTGAAAAAAGCACTTGTGACTAAAAGTGACTAAAGAAGTAGAAAGTGTTGTAGTTAATGAAGCCAGCAGCCGAACTGCCCCAGGAGATGCTGTAGAGCAGGTTAATAGATTATATTAGGAGTAATATTAACTCTATAGAGTGTAAATGATGGTGTAGAGCAGGTTAATAGATTATATATGGAGTATTAACTCTATAGAGTGTAAATGATGGTGTAGAGCAGGTTACTAGATTATATTAGGTGTAATATTAACTCTATAGAGTGTAAATGATGGTGTAGAGCAGGTTAATAGATTATATTAGGTGTAATATTAATTCTATAGAGTGTAAATGAAGGTGTAGAGCAGGTTAAGGTAAAGCTAACTGAACGTCGTAACCCGGTTACTGTTACCTTCACCAGAGAGCACAGCAGACAGGCCCGCAGGTGGCGAAGGTCTTTTGGCACCGTTTCCAGAGACATTACAGCTTCACGGAGAACAGCTGAACTAGAGCTGTTTATTCTGACTGACGTTTTCAGAGACTCACAACACAACACAACACCGCCACACAATACAACAACGCTACACTACTGCCTCTCTGGCGCCTAGAAATGACGTCACTTCAGGGCGCGTTCACTAACAGTAATGTTCACTAAAACAGTGATGTTCACTAACACGTTGATGTTCACTTAAAGTGAAGGTAATTAACACAGTAATGTTCACTAACACAGCTATGTACACTAACACAGTGATGTTCACTAACAGTGAAGTTCAATAACAGTGATGTTCAATAACATTAATGTGATGTTAATTAACAGTGATGTTCACTAACAGTGAAGTTAATTAACACATTAATGTTCAATAACATTAATGTGAAGTTCATTAACACACAGTTAGTACACTTCAGTCATGTCCTGCCATTCCCTAACCACCGGGTCATGGCTGCACCATATCAAAAATATAATATCAAATAATGATAAGCAATGACAATTAATTCTCAAATGTGATCAAAAATATAGCATTATTTAACATCAGTAGTTAAATATTCAGGAATATTAGTGGTAAAATTGAGAATAATAAGCATTAAATAGAGACATTGTCCTGTCAGGACAGGTATAATATTAACATTGATTATCTTTTCACAATGATACCTGTGAAGTTTTCCAAAGAAGTACTACCGATGAATTTGAGGGCAATGGGCACCCAAAGCTTGTTGATGGGATCCGTGGAGGCCCAACCTCACAACTTCCAGAACTTAAATGATGTGAAGATAAATAGTGTATTGCTGTCAGATACCACAGGACACTTTCAGAGGTCTTGTGGAGTCCATCCCTAAATGGACCAGAGCTATTTCAGTTTCAAGTGGCTATAAATGATTAAAGAACTTTTCTTTAGTTGTGTTGATTATATTACGTCCATCTCTCAGTATTGTTCCTATGAAACCGTGCTGATAAACAGCAGATGCTGGACACAACCTCATGTTTAATAGTACTCGCTGAGAGCGCTTTAAGGTGCAGGAGGAGAATCCAGGTCCAGAAATGAGAAACTCCGCTCCGGAGTAAAGTCCGCCGCAGCTGAATGAGCCGCAGCAGCAGCAGTAGAGCCGCTCCAGCGGCCGAGACAAAAACCCGGAGCGGAACCTTTATTTCCAGGACCTGGACTCCGGACCTGGACTTTAGGGCACGGGACGTCTCGCGCAGTCTTGTGTATTTTTAAACTGCAGTCCGTTCTAACGAACGCGTGTAACGGTTCTGCAGTGCCTGCAGTGGTTGTAAGACCCAGGAGAACCCAGTGAACCCGAATACGAGGTACACGTCGTTCATACGGCTTGAGTTGAGACGGATGCTGATGTATGACATCAAGTGACGAATATACGACCGTGTAAAGTGTGTATTTACGTTAACGCGCTCAAACCACCACCAAATCACCGACATCACCATGGAAACAGCTGCACACTTAGCTGGGCATCTACATCAGACTGTTTCTAAAATCGATGTTTAAATATTGA
Organism: Acestrorhynchus altus; assembly: GCA_034509495.1. NCBI lineage: Eukaryota > Metazoa > Chordata > Actinopteri > Characiformes > Acestrorhynchidae > Acestrorhynchus > Acestrorhynchus altus. Next base: position 7,277,001 of record CM067511.1, on the reverse strand, counting down.
ATTAATTCGTGTATTATCTAATGTGTTAAATAATACATTAAATAATGCATTATTTAATTAATGTTCAATAATTACTCATTAATCAATAATTAGTATTTACTAATGAACGTATTATCTTATTTGTTCTGAGCTAGCTTATTTATTCATTATTCATTAATTATTCAACAATTAGTATTTATCTAATTATTGTATTATCTTATTAATTCTGAGCTAGCTTATTTGCATAAAACTAAATCAAAGGTAAACAGAAGGAATTACATCTCTTTTTTATCACTCCATAAATCAGAGAATAAACATGCCATGTTTTAAATCATAACGGTATCATAAAGCTGTGTAAACATCACTCTGAGAAATGAATCCAGAAATGATATGTGATATCCCCTCTTCAGAGTATAAAATCACACAGTAGGGGCTGGTGAAGTGGACGTTTGTGGTTCAGAGTGTGAGAAAATCTCCTTTCGACAAAACAGCCTTGAACAATGTGTGATAAAATCTACGTGTATGTACTGGAATCATCCTTTAATCCAAAGTATTTGATAACTTAATGCAGTTTTACACACATACCTGTGATGACATGGTGCAGTAAGGAGAAATCTACTCCAACAATCTAACTAAATCTTGTTCCTGTTGTCCAAAAGAAGACAGGTTATGCAAGGAAAAGAGCCCTAAATGTCAAAGTCTCACCTTAACCCACTACAGTTTCTGTGTTTGTTTCTAATGTCACCTAGCTGACCCACATCAGACCCTTCGCTTCCAGTTGAAATCCAGATGGACGAAACTTTGTTCACCATCCCGATCAACTACAACAACTTCCCTGCAAAGCTGTGGTCTTTGGTTAACAGCCCCCTGACCTGCTCAATCTGCTGGGACTCCAATGGGGAAGTTGTCATCATTGACCAGTCACTGTTTGAAGCAGAGCTTCTGTCTCCAGTAGTGAAGACCCCGGGAGTATCAAAAGAGCCTTTCAAAACGAATAACTTTGCCAGTTTCATTCGCCAGATGAACCTTTATGGTTTCAGAAAAGTTGCCCTATGTGAGGATAGCTTGGGTAGGCAGAGTAACGGCAAAACCCGGCTACATTTCTACAACCCTAACTTCAAGCAGGGCCACCCAGAACTGCTGGTCAATATGAAAAGACTCACGACCATTAATAAGGCCAAGATAGAAGCTGGTGTAGAAGTAACCTGCCGGCCACCAACCCATTTTCAGCGTATGATGCGGATGCAGAACTCTCCTGATGACATTTCTGCAGTTCCACAGAGAAAAGGTCAGCTGAGGGAAAACACATAATGTAAAATCATGGTACCAGGGATGGGTAGCATACGTAGTACTGCTACTTATGTAATCCAAAAATATCTGAAACCCGATCTTAATGACATGTCAATTATTATAAAATGTTCTCTCAAAATAGTGAAAGAATCCTCAAAATATCACAGTATTAGAAACCATCATGACTTCATTTGTCACAATTCTGAACAAGCAGCACAAAGTAATGAGCGATTTCCCACAATAGTGTCTCACAACACTTAGTTTCTCAGTCAGTCAGTCATTATCTCATCCATTTCTTTCTGAAAAGGGTTACAGTTGTTCCAGCACTCACCTTCAGTCTTCAGGCGCAAGGCAGGAAGACCTCCTGGACAGGGCACAAGTCCATTGAAGGGTACCACACACACCTAGGGGCAATTTAGTTTGCCCAATTCACCTATCATGTAAAGTGACCTGAGTAACAGTGCTGCCCACTTAGTATCTCTGAAAATAAAGAGTGAGGAACTCACTACCTTAAAGCGAACACAGCTTTGTGGCTTCAAATGACTTGTGTCTTTATCATTAGGCTTAATCCTGGCTGGGCAAAGCAGTCGAGTACAGATGAGTGCTGCTCCTTACCCATATCAGTCCAGTGGGTCTCAGCAGCTGAAGGCATATGACCAAACCCCTGTACCACCCCACACATGGACCATGAACCACAGCAGTGTGTCTGCACCAATGCCCTTATACACTGACAGGGGTGTGCCTCTCCCTGTGATCCGTCACTTGCCAGCATGTATGGATCCGTACAACTCCACCATTGGTCAATCGGGCTACCACAGTGCTCTAGCCTTCGGGTACAAATATGGCTCCTTCATGCATACTTTTCCACAATACCAACCAGGGTATTACTCAGAAGGTAAAGACCATCACAAAAGTGGAACAATGTCATCATTTAGCTTGATATTCTGTTTTATGTTCAGAATTTTGAATTAATCTGCTTGTCTTGCTTTTGCAGTGTATCCGTGCTGCATTCCCAGCTCCTTAGACTCAAACATGGCATATTCTCATCCACCAGCTTCCTCATACTCCCATTATGGCTATTGCTCAGTAAGAACATTGTTGCAGTTTGATTGTTAACACATGTTGAGCTCAATAAATGTATTTTAGTATTATTTTTAAGCCTTTAAGCCTTTACATAAATAATAGTTAAAACACACTATGAACACATATGGACACTTGATTTCCATTTCGACTATAATGTGAGATGATGTAACTGAACAGTGACAAAACTACACAGATAAGACTAAAGAAATGTCATTTAAAAATCATTCGCAACATGTAATTCATAGAAATGCCATTTTTATTAGGACACACATGTCCTAATGCCATGCTGGCATTTCCTTACTTTGCTGGAAAAAATGTCAATTAGATGTTCCAATAACTGTCTACCGGTGTCTGAAATCAACTGGAAGAAAGATGTTCCCACTCTTCCATGCAGAATTGTTTCAGCTATGTGATATTTCAGCATCAGTCTTTGTACAGATGGTCTTTTTTTTTTTTCAAAACCCCTCTGATTCAAGAAAACAATCCCTAGGGGTTTCTATTATGGAGCGCTCTACAGACCCTGCTGCAGCAAAGCAGACCTAAATCATGACCACTTCCACCTCCATGCTTCACAGCTGGTATGACGTTCTTGTGTTCAAATGCTGTGTTTGTTTTGTTCCAAACATGTCTTCTGTTACTTTGACCAAATAATTCAACTTTTTATTTGTCCGAAGCATTATTTATGCATTTTGCATTCTGCTCTTGGGCTGAACGTGCTAGAACGGCCTGACCTGGCCGTGTTGCCAGTTTGGACAGTGTCTGAACAGTGGAATTTTTGATTTCGATTTTTTAAAATCCCTTTCCCGGACTCATCTGCATCTGCAACCTTCTTTGGATTTTGTCACTGGTGACATCACTCCGTTTAACAATCAAGAGCCAATCAAAGAAAAGAGCAAACCTTACTAATGTTTGTGTAAAGTCATCTCCATCATTAGTTTAATCATTTGCAGCTGAAATGGATCACCCGATTTTAATTTTAGACATTTTTACGTGGTAATAAATGTGGAAGTGTTCTAACTTTTTTCCTCATGAACTTATTTACTTTCCTTTTTTCATTTCTTCAGTTTTATGCATTTAGTTATATCACATCCATCCTTCAAATTTTTAAACGAGGATCAAATGTCCATATGATTATTTTTGCTAAAATCAAGGGGTTTCCTAATTTTTAACATGCTTGTTACTGTTGCACCCATGAACTGAATCAGTTGTTAATTAAGAGTTCATAAATAATTGGTCACTGGAATGTTATTAGCAAGAAGCATCTTTGAATATAATACATTAGAATAGGTGTACACATCACAAAACAATAGAATATTTTATAATAATATGATAATATGTTACTGGGGTTAAATTGGTTATTTATTAGCGTGTGTTGATTGTTGTCAGGTATTTCTGATAAAAATGACAATTGATTAAAAAAACATTATTAATAATATTAATAATTCAATGATTTGTATAAATAATGTGACTCACTTTATTCTACCATTTGTCCACCAGAGCTGCGTATTGGGCTTCCTTCATCCTGGTGGTCAGAATTCAGACTGGTCGTCAAGTGGCAGCACCGAGTCCAAGAAGGGTGAGCTTAACCAGGACAATGTGTTCCAGGATTTGCCCAAGGAGCAGAAAGTCAGTGTGTCCTCCTCAGACAAACACTCTTCTACCTCAACAGAAGAAAGATGTCTGGCTGCTTCATCTCAATACAGCTCCCCAGCCGGCTTCCTCATTACTATGCCAGGTTTGGCATCCTCCAGTATCGCTGTTACCTTGGGAGATCCTTCAAGTCAAGCAGATGGAGGTTTTGTACAAGGATCTAGCCAGCCAAAGGCAGTGTAGGCAAAAGAAGGTTAGGAGGAATCATGATAGCTAATCTTCACTCTTGATAGAGCTGAAGAGCCGTGAGAGCTGATTTAAAGGCAGTGCATTTGAAGTTGGTGTATGTATGGTGAATTCTCTAGGATTTTAATTGGTGTTGTCTCTTGTCTCAGACTGATGCAGTTTCTGTGGCTAAGCTCAGGAAGGAACCAAAGAAAGAGCTTAAAACTCCAATGTTTTCAGTCCAAACCAGAAGGGTAACTCACCTGGAGAGCCAGTTTGAGGATATTGTACCAGCCTCTGTGTATGCCGAAAAGACACCACACGTTACTTCCAAATTAGTAGTTCTTTTTGTAGTTGTGTAAGACATCTAATTCCAGTAGCCATTTCTTTAAAACTAGATACTTTTAATGGATTGAGAATGCAAAAAAAAACAGCACTAATATATTTATTAGTATCCTTTAAATATTTTTAAAGTTGGTAAAGTTGGACAAAAGACAAAAAAGACAAAACATATATATGATAAATTTAAAAATCCTAATATCAAATTTAATTTACTGTAATTTATTTATAATATGTAATTTATTGTCTTCAGATTGATAAGAGTTTTAGAAATTTGTTTTGAAAAATATTATAATAGATCGTTCAGAGTTCAGAATCGTTATGCCTGCAATTTAACAAAACTTACATTTGAATTATTTTTTGCAACAAAGTTGTATTATATAACTTAATAAATAAACTAATTTAATTAATTAAATATTCTAAGTAGGACACTTTAACACTGTGACAAAAAGTCTTCTTTGAATGTACATTTGAATAAATGCAAATACTTTCAATCAAAGTTAGTCATGATATGTGAAGCATTCAGTTAAACAATGTATTGTTTTGTGGTTTAAATTGTAGGTGGCAAACTAGAACAGATATAGAGATTAATTGAGAGTAAATTTTGAGTTTATTGGGAGCATCTGCCAATTTGCCTACATATTTGCTACTGTGTAAGTTCTACTACTTTATATGTGAACTTTGTATGTGCTGAATTAAGTCTAGCTGATAGTTTGCTACACAGTTTAGAATCCTTTAGACACCACCACAGCTTAACAGAGCTGACCATTCTCTTTACAGTGTTGATGATATAATAGTAATAGTAGGAAGCTTTTGGTGGTTTGTGAACAGTCCATCAACCAAAAATATCTGGACTGTGGTCAGAAAATGACCAGAGCTAGAACATGGCCAACGTCTAGCACTTTAATAACATCCCTGGTCTAACACACTGGCTGAACCAGTTAAATCAGGTATGTTTGAACAGGAAGATCACCAAAGTGTCCAGGAATCCAGTTCTTTAAGACTGAAATTCAACACCACTTGTCCTGATGATGGTTTATACATACTGTGCATTTAAACAGTTGAACTATATCAGGGTATCCACTCCCCGGCCTGGAGGGCTACAGTCAAGCAGTTTGGTGATTTCCCTGCTCAGACACACCTGGTTCAACTCATCTGTTAATTGCCAGGTTTAGTAGGTGTGTTTGAGATGGGAAAGCACCTAACTATGCTGAATGGTGGCTCTCCAAGCCTGGAAGTGAATACCCATGAGCTATAGTGCCTGCACACCTGCAAGACATACAGACGGGACAGTTGTGTCGGGGTAAGTGTACACAGTGTTTAAAAATCAAGCAACACTTGGACCAGCTCAGAACACTCCATCACGCTACCACTATGTTGGTATCAGTGATATGTTGAGAATGATCCAGTATGAAGTCAGAGATAGTCCTATAATGGTCATTTGTTGTTGATTGAGTTGGTAGCTGATAAAATTGCACAGTAATAGATGGGCTACAGTAAATCATTTTAAACCTGTGAAGTGCAAGTATATAGCAGGTGGATCTGATTAAATGTATTCTCAGTGAGATACAAGGTAGGTGTACCTAATTAAATTGGCAAGTGTTTAACATCATAATCCTTTCCCCAGGGAACCATTACCCTGGGTACCACTACCCCTGCCCAACACACATCGTTAAAGTCATGAAGGGCTGGATCAGTAACAACTGAAATTGTTGGTCATGATGCTTCCTCAGAAGCATGATTACATAGCACTGATATGGTGTACAGCTGGGGTCATCCGTCCCTGCCCTGAAGGCCCCATGTCCAGTACAGTTTGGTGATTCCCGCTGTAACCCTTTAACCTTGTGTGTACACTTCACTTCTTCTCTCTCATGACTACATTATTGCTACAATTAGCACTTTTACAAACCCTAAAACAACCCTATGGGACTCCACATGATGTGCTAAATGGTTACCAAATAATACACAACAATTTTTGCTTTCATATTAATAACTGATTAATAAACATAGAACTTCTCACTACTCATCTACTTATGTATAAGCATTAATAATTTCATTACACGAAACTACACTGAACTTTATATCCAGTACATAATCCAAAATGTAAGTGAGAATATTTTTAACTGTGTGGCTCCACACGTGACATGTATGTTTAGGAACCCCTGGGAAAATGATGTGCTACCTTCCGGCAGGTTTCAACCTCAACATAGCTCACCATCTTCAGCCAATCAAGAGGTGTGGCCTAATTGAGTACTAATTACTAAAACAAACTAGTTTTTAGTATGTAGTATTAAACTAAGTAAACAGTTAGTATAGTCAATTGGTACACTCAACACATACTCAGAACTGGTCATTTTTTGAGTGGTTACAATGGACACAATACAATTTGAAATGGAATAGGAGGAGCTACTCACATCTGGAAAAATTAGTAAAAAATGGATAAGTTGTGCCAGGAGCAGACCTGTTAGTACATTAATATTTTCGTGTACTAACCTGACAAATCTGCATTAACAAAACAAATAAATGGTGCAATAAGTATGGAGGTGAACTGCTGCCAATCAAAAAATAAAATCTTCAGCAAGGTTATTGTAAAGCTAGGTCATAATTATAAATAATCACCCTGTTATTACAAGGAAATATCTTATTATTATGAGATAATGTGTAGTAAATACAAAATATGATGTCATAATTATGACACAGAACCTAGTTGCGAGGATGTATCTCATTATTATGAGGTATGTCACGAAAACGATGCAGACTATAATTTATACAGAATCTTAAGGATGTCTGATTCATTTCTGCATCTGTGTGAAAACACTAGGATTTAAACTCATTTAAACTGGGAATAAAGTCAAACGTAAAACCAATTTAATCCACTGTCCCAGTGAGTCAAATAAATCCTCTGGCCTATTTGATCACCTACAGTTATGAAACTGACATTTCAGAAAACAAGGTTATTCTATATTTTTTCATAGAATAATATTACAGTATATTTTTGCATAATTACCAGATGTTTACATATTACATATATTATGGCATATCTCCTAATATCAAAATATTTATATTCATAACTACAAAATGTTCTATTACATAATTACAACATCTCTAAATAACAAGATTTTTATAGTAATCTGATGTTTTATAATAAATATTATAATATTGAGATACTCTCTTATAATTACAATCCAATTACATACTGTTTTACATTATCTTTCCTTATAACAAGATATTGTCTTGTACTAATGAAATGTTTATTATGTGAAAACATCTCACGACAAAATGCCTTCATATGAGCATTTGTACATGCCTCTTTTGTTGTTTCCCCTAATATGTACAGAACTGCACCTAAGAAACTTTGTTTAAGACCATTTCTCTAAGATTGTTTACTGGAAAACCTCCAGATCACATTAGATATGATGCAGGTAAACATAAATAAATTAAAACAAGTTTTTTTTTATTTTAATTTTGAAGAGAGTTAAGGTCTTATGAACTAGTTTGAAGAACAAAGCTTTTCCTGGATGCCCCCAGCCAAGGAGTGGATGTGTTCAATTCCACCTCCAGCACATCTGAATTAACATAATTAAGCACTGATTTACTAAACGTAATTATAAATAATACTAGACTCCCACATTATTTGTATTCATTCTTTTTTGACTGTTTTTTAATTCTTTATTCATCCTACAGTTGGAAACTCCCAGTGTTGTAGCAGCAAAGAGCTTTTTAAAACAATAGATAAAATAAACAGTACAGTATATACAACATTGCACATTTAATCTGGAAAGATCTTGCATATTATAAGATAAATATCCAGTGAAACAAAGAAATCTAACAGTGAACCGTGGAAAACCGCTAAAAATCTACCTCCCCCACCCACACGGCACCTACCAGAACAAAATACAAAATGAATACAAACAAAAATGATACAAAAACACCAAGACATAATGATTGCTCCAACAAATCACCAGCCCTCTAATGGGTATTTGTTCACGCATCTGTTGTGTTAGACAGACAGATAGATTCACACTGGCACTAATGATTCTGGATGAGCTTCTAACATATTTATTTATCTAATATCAGTAAATAAGCATCTGCTGTCCAAATGAGCTTGCTGATAGATAGATAGATAGATAGATAGATAGATAGATAGATAGATAGATAGATAGATAGATAGATAGATCTGGTGTGTGGTCTCTGCAGTGAGCGAAATGAAGAGGTGTCATTGGACCAAGGTGCCCAAACTTCCAACCTGTTGCAGGTCCAGCGGGTAAGTTCCAGTGCTGACCGATAGAGGGCGACATGTATCAGCCGCTGTTGGAGAGCATGGCGGAGCGCCTCTGCTCCACCCTCCGCCGAGCTCAGCCCGCAGGTAGGCGCTCCACGAGATCCCCAGGGAGGGACACTCGGCCGGGCTTCTGCTCTTCACCAGCGCTGGGACTTTCTCCAACTAATCCAGCTTGTTCCCCGTGGAGCAGCCTGCGGTCAGTGCTGTGCTCCTCTGAGCGGAGGAGAACTTCTGACCTGTGGAAGAACTTCTCTGAACGCTTCGGGACGATTCCGGATCGTGGGAGATGGGAATCGCGTTTTGGGAAGGTGCTCGAGCGGCGAACATGGTTCACATGATGAGCAGCACGCCCGGGAACAGCAGCGATTCCTGCTCGGCTGCGCGGATCACACGTGATCGGGGGTCGTGGCTGACCTGCCTGTCCAGCTCCAGACTGGACTAAAGCGCAAACTGCAGCTCAGCTGCACTGCTAGAGTGGGGAAGATCAAGCAGCGGATCCTAACCTCCCCCTGCGTTTCTGTCTCGACTGTGGACTGCTGGTGCAGAGAGACTTTCAGAGGAACTTCTTGGTTGTTCTTGGTTGAGAACTGAAGGAACCACGTTGACTTTCAAGCTCCTTGTCCACTGGAATGACCAAGCCTGGGAAACCTGCCGGTGTTTGGATACAAATCATTGCTCTGGAGACAGGATACACCATCACAGCCTGGATTGTTTGGGATTCCTTGGTCACCAAGTGGAGAACCCATCCAGAACCCTAAGAAATGGATCTGACACACTGGGGGTTGAGTGTGGTGGGTCAAGGCCAGTAGTCTGGAGCTGATCTGGGAAAACCCATGGTTGAAGAAGTTGCTGGATCAATGCCCACTTCCAGGGTCCCACTTATGGTCAGTTCATCATGCAGCCAGGGCTCAAGCTCCTCACTCAGTGATACAGCCTGGATGGTCATCAACCAGGCCTTGATGTCCACCGTGCTTCTCGTGCATGTGCATGACCCAGACGAGGTGACCTGTGTTCCTTCTTTAATAATGATCCCTGGCTTTCATGAGCTCCCACAGGAGCTGCTCTTCTCTCAGCACATGCGTCTCTTCCCCTTCTCCAAGTTCCTGGACCATGCCAGGCCAGGGCAGTAGACCTGGTCTTGGGTCTTAAGAGGACTAGATAAAGGAACAACCTGCGATCATCATCACCGTCAGTCATCATCATCATCATCATCCCCCCATAAAGAGACCACCTCCACCTCCACCAGCCACTGGAGAGCCGCGTGGAGCTGCCGTTCACCCTGTGGTCCCTGCACTATGCAGCCGGGCCAATGAGGGTGTCCGGGCGGCGGCTGGCCGGGCTGTGGCCGTGGCTGCTGGCGGCCGCCCTGCAGGCGGTGTTGGGCCACGCGGGGCTGGAGCTGGCGGCGGCCGTGGAGGCGGAGCGCACGGCTCCCCGAGCCGTCATCAAGGTCACCGTGCTCAGACAGGAGCCCACGGCCAAGCCCCTCATCCTGGAGGGCGTGTTCGCCGGCAGCAGCGCCGGATCAGCAGAGGGGAAGCTCATGCAGGTAGGGGCTGGAGAGGTGGTGGTGGTGGAGGTCATGGTAGATGGATGTGATTCCTTTGATCTGTCTGCACGAAGGGCCTGGAGACCTCTTGTTTCTGGTAGAAGAAAAAGCCACAAAGGGGTGGCCATGATGATGGTGGATTGAACACAGGGTGGGCATCTTGCAGATGAGCAACTTTTGGAAGATCTTCGATTTGAATGTGTGGAGGAACTTACTAGGGTGCTTCAAGAACCTTCAGTGTATCCTTTTATTTGAGGATGCTTGAAGCACCTGATGAGGTTTCAAGGTTCCTCCGCCGGTTCAGTTTGAAGATGCTCTAAAAGTTCTTCAAGGATGGTGTGCTTTCTGCAGGAGCAAATGTTCTTCCCATAAAACCTTTTTCTCGTTCAGAGGAGCCCGAAATCACGCCGAAGTAAACATCTTGCCCTTAACTGCCTTGAGAAATGCAGTTCATCACTGTTAGGTATTTATATCCTAAATATGCTCATAAAATATCTCGGTGTCACAATAACAAAATTTACCTCTTTGCAGGGTAGCTCAATCTGGTAGAACATGGTTGCAGTGATGGTGACAGAAGATACGGTGAACTGGATACAGAATGGTTATGTGACAGGGCAAATATGGGTTATAATTTCTTTGATCTGTCAGAGGAGCCTGAACCCATATTGTAGCAAACATCTAGTCCAAGTAGAAACAAAGTGTCAGCATAGGAACAAAAGTTTGGAAGCTAGCTTCATGCAGGTAGAACATTAGGCATGTGTTGATGGCAATGGTGGTGTTGAAGGCTGTGCTGGACCGGATACAGAATGGGTCAGCTTCCATTTATCTTCCAGATGAACCTGACACATTTAAGAACATCATGCAGCAGCAATGAGATACTTTCTCAAATACAAGCAAAAGGAACTAACCTGTGTAAAACATAGCCAAGGTTTGGGAGCTAGTTAATGTAGATACGTGATCACAGGTGTGATGGTGGTGGTGATGATGACGGAGGCCATGGTAGATGGCCATGTGTAGATGTTCACTTCGGTTCCTCTTCCACACACAGAAGTAAACGTTTGATGACTCAAGTAAATGTTTATCAGCAGAAAGTACTTGACTCTTGCTCTAGCAGGTAAGGGATTAGAGACAAAGTGGTAATGATGATGGAGACCATGATGGAGCAGTGTGGAGATTGAGGAGAAATATTCAGGACTAATTCTTCATTCATTCCAATCACATAGAGCCTTTCTGATACCCACCTCTCCTCATCACCCACATCTTTTTGAGGTGACCTGTGTAGCCTAAAGCCATGCTGATGTAAATCTTGTTAATGAGTAAATGTGAGAATAATGCTTCCAGCATCGATCAGAATTGGATCTGAAGGGTGTTTTTTAGAATACAATGGAATTAAACTCATACACTGATTATTATGAAATGAAATCAGGAGACACTTTGAAATATATACATTTCACACCTCTGTTCTCTATTCTGACTCTCAAAGCCATGATATCGATTATATGAAACTACACTGTGTACATGGACTCTATTTACTGATATTATTATTATTATTATTATTATTATTATTATTATTATTATTACCAACAACATCCAATTGCTTTGCTTTCATTATTCTTTCCATCACTGCTATGATTATGTCAGTACACCTGAGCAGAACAGACGTGTTGGAACTGTGACTGTTTAACGATAATCTATAAGAACTGTGATCAGAGGAGGATGGGTTGTGAGCCTGGTTCCGCCCTGAGATTCTTTCTCCACCTGAGGGTTTGGCTCGCTCACTGGGGGGCTTATGTTTTATGTTTCAAGTCTTATTCCTGGATTTCTCTAAAGCTGCACTGTGACATCAGTTGCAAAAATCGATTTGATTTGATAGTTGATGCAGCTTTACTTGGACGCGGAGTTTATGACTGAGAACAGCTCTCCGTTGGAGACAGAGGGGTGCTGTAGTTACACTACTACTAGTAATAATAATAACTAGTACTAAAAGTGTTTATAGTAGTGCTAAAAATATTTATAGTAGTGCTACAAATATTTATAGTAGTGCTACAAGTATTTATAGTAGTGCTAAAAGTATTTATAGTAGTGCTAAAAGTATTTATAGTAGTGCTACAAGTATTTATAGTAGTGCTACAAGTATTAATAGTAGTGCTAAAAGTATTAATAGTAGTGCTACAAGTATTTATAGTAGTACTAAAAGTATTTATAGTAGTGCTAAAAGTATTTATAGTAGTCTTGAACTGATGATTGATATAATCGAATGTGATAATCGTTTCAGTAAGTGTCCATATTATGCAAACATTTGGAAAGAGTGTGAGTAACAGACACATGAGGTTTGCTCTCTGGTAGAGACTTGTTCAGAAACAGGGTCAATGCAATAGTGGTTTAGTTCCTAAAACAGTCAAACAAACTCAAAGAACCACTGGATTTCAGCGTTTCCTGCCCTACAGTATGTGCAGAAAAGTGTAAATCATGGTCATATTGTAAGCTAGTCCTGTTGCTAATTCTATGCGATGTTTATTAAGGTTTCTTCCTTAATTTTGCATTTTATATTTTATGGTGGTAGTTTATTACCAACGTGGGGAATGCAGGCTGTTGGATAAGCCTTTGTGATGCTTTGTAATGTGTTTCTTCATAACTGAATATGGTATGATATTTCTAATTACTCTGGAGGCCTCAAACTCGTTAGGAACAGTATTAGTAGTATTAATAAGCCTAAGTCAGTATCAGACATTGGCTTTGCCAGGCATATCGTCCGTAAACATCCCTTCAAGTGCCTCTCTCGTCCAGCTTGCTTGTATGGATGAAGATCACACACTCAACTCCCTCCTGTTGGCAAAACCTCACAAGCAGGTGAACAGAATGCTGTATGCTAAACCGCAGTGATCCCCGTGCCTCTCAGTCTCAGCACTGTCAATTTCCTCGTTGGCGATGACAGAGGTGTTAAATCTTCCTCTGCAAAGAGCTGACGACACACGTGTTTATCGTGATAGGATAATTTTTTTTATCTGATCAGAGATCTCGCCGCTGTCTGGCTGACAAGATGTGATGTTGCCAGTGAAGCTCTGGTGAGGGGTTGTGTGTGTGTGCCAGCTACCCCACCCAGGCTGTAGTGGAGGTGAGAGATTTGTAGGCTTGTAAACTGTTGGGTCTGTGCTCGAAAGCCAGATGTTATGGTTTTTAAAGACAATGTGAAGGGCAGCACTGGATAATGGAAATCACTTAATAATCACTTAATCATATAATGATTAAATAACTGTTCACTCCATGATAATGTGGACAACAATTAAAGGAATAGTCCAGGAAAAATTGAATTCACACGAATTAACTTCTTAAATATTTAGTGTCGGAAGGTAGTTTGCTTGTGTAGTTTGGCACCAAAGCTAACAGTTAGCAGGTAGCATGTACCCTTGTAGCTTTAGTGCAAAACTAAGGAAGAAACCTTACAATAAACATTGTAATTTGTCCTTTCTTTCTTTCTTTCTTTCTTTCTTTCTTTCTTTCTTTCTTTCTTTCTTTCTTTCGTTCCTGACTATTTTTAAAAGCTTAGCCTATACCAAAATATGCTGTGACAGTAGTATTAATACAAGGCCTGTTTGTGTGGTGAGTTGGGGAAAGTGTGTGGAAGGTAGAAACAGGACTAGGAAAAACAAGCGGGAGTCTGGGAAATGTGAAATCGCCTGCTCCCTCTTCACTCACTAGGTGCGGCAGTAGTTTGAGTAGCAAAACAGACAGTGTTGTCTGTTGTAATTGACAAGAAATTACACAGCCTTTACATGTGGCGAGCCCGCTGCTTTCATTTGGGCAACAAAAAAAAAAAAAAAAAACGCCTGGCATGTGTGGAAGTGGGTAAGTGTGTGTGTGTATGTGTGTGTGTGTGTGTGTGTGTGTGTGTGTGTGTGCTTGTGTGTGTGTGCTTGTGTGTGAGGATAACCCACTATTGGGGTAAGGTGCTCTCTCACCACACAAAGAGTGTGTTGTACTATGCGAGGTACTCTTTGTTGGTGCGCCGACCTGTCGCAACAGGCCTGAGTTGCAGGGGAGCGCTTTGTGCTCTGGCTTTATGCTGCTTTCCTCCAGGGGATGGAGGAAGGGAGGGAGGGAGAGACAGAGTAAGAATGGGAGAAAAGGGGATACATCATTCTGACTATTTAACACAAGTCTCTTTCCTATTCGATCTGTTGCCTCTGACAAGTTTACTGTGGCAGTGGAGGCTCAGTTTTCCAGCGTTCTTTAAATGCTGTTAACCTTTTTGTTGTCAAAACAAGGTACAACTAGTTATGATTAGTTAACTGACCAAAATGAGTTCATAGTACACTGGATTATGTAGCTACTACATCTGTAAAATGACGACACCTCGCGATCTTCATGTCCTTTTTCTTTCTTTTCTAAAGAGGAAGGCTTGGACACAAATAACCACCCATTAAAGCATATAACATACGCATAAGTTAACATATGCAACATTTAAACAACATTAAAAGTGGCAAAAAATTTTTTTGTAACTAACACAAACTACATAGTTTGCCAACTGATACGTAAAAACTACACTCGCAGGTTTGTTTACCTAACTCATTTGATTGACGTTAAGGCAGTAGTTAGCGATCTTTGCAGCTCTGCAGCTCCTGATTACCGTTAACCAATCTAAAAGTATCTACACTAATGTCACTTACTGTTCCATTTTTCGGTGTCGCTCGACTCCACATCAATCAAATCACACAGCGAAGATTGAATCATCTTCGGAAACTGCCTGTTTACTGTGCATATGACAATAAAGCTCTTGAATTGAATCTTGACCTTTATGAGGATTATTAAAATGAATTTTGTTTGAAAATCAAAGGCAAAGTTCTGGTGTTGTCGTTGCTCCATTGTGTGTTTGTCTCTGACCCCCATATAAGATTTCTTCACTGAGGAGAAAAAGAATGAAGATAAATCACTTTCTTAGAGCTCTGCATCTCTCTTTCTCGTTCCCTCTCTGTCTCTTTTCTTACTCGCTTGTTCAAAGTTTTTCAGGCGTGCCTCCCTGGCTGTCCTCGGGCTACTCTGAATTCGACACGCTCATCCATGGCAGAAGATGACAGCCAGTTTTCATAACCGCCAGTAATTACACATCTCAGTCCAGCTTTGATCTCCTTAAGCACAGTGTTTCTCCAGAGCCACCGGTTGTCTCTCGGGGCCCCGGATTCGCCTCGCTTTGCTGGGCCCAGCCAGCAGATCACAGAAAGAAAGAGAGAGGGAAAAAACAAGATTAGACATGATGATGATGGAAACATTTCATTTAATTGAGGGGGGTGGGCATCTCTGTACGGCCACTGGCCTTGAATGGAAACAGATCGTGTGCAGATCGTGTGTATTTTGCTTTTTGAAAGTGAATATTAATCGTCCTTAAGATTTTTGTTGTTGTTGAGGCTGAGGACTATGCTTAGGTTACATTTTTGGAAAAGATTATATGTCAGTAGGACAGAACAGACGTGAAACTACCACAGGCTCTCTCCCCTGGGGCTGTTTTTTTTTCTGTTTTGGTTATTTTGAAGAGGACAGATACAAATTCAGGCTAGTCTTGGAATAGGTTCCAGTGTCTATGGTGATTTTTTCAAGACCTGTTTTACTTTTGTTGGTACCTTAGAGTTAAGCCTCACTACCTAAGGAACTAAGTCCAGTGTTCCTTGGTCTTGGTCCTGGAGAACAGATTTCTTTCTTTCTACATCCAAACCTTAAGACATAACCTGCCATTTTATACAGA